>VOMN01048208.1:0-32102 GCA_014899125.1 Orchestia grillus | reverse complement strand
TTTCCCTTTCCGGTGGTTGGTCACTGGTCCCGTGCTCGAGCTTTGCATAGGTACAATCCATACAAAGTTTTTTATTCAGACTTGGTAATACTACTTTTTTCATTGTCGTTAATTTGCTCGAATTACAGCACGAGCAGTTTCAATGTTTTCATTTTAGTTGACTTCAAAGGTCAAGTCTATCTCTAATAATTTTCCTCAATCGATGTTCTGTTCGACTAAAAGCGATTGAACATCTCCTGACATAGTAATAGGCTCATGCGGCCTGTTTCAGAAGGCTTTCTGGAGATGAGCAGTTAGTGCAAGTTGAAGCTTCTCCCATTTTTAAACACAGTGTCAAACGGACGCGTTCTTTAATGAGATTGAGGATATTTACTCCCCAGTGGGGTTGGCAGCATGTGTTCCTATCAGAGCTCTGGGCGGGTAACTGACCGGAATAACAACAGGCAACCAGCGACACTTGGCTCCGGGAAGTTGTTTCTCCTTGAAGCGACTTGTCTGAACTCAACCGGCGCAGTGCTTTCTGTTCTTTTAACCTATACCGCGTAGCACAGATTTTTATCTAGTTAGGTATCGTTATTTTTTAGTTTACTCATATTTAAAGGGCTATAATTAATTTTTGAACATTTGGTAGCGAGTGTGACGCGTGAAGCACCTACTTCTGGTTGCCCATTCATGCATGTTCTTGTTTAGTTCAAACTCCAAAAAACGAAAAAGGTTAATTTTTATAAATGCGGTCATGAAAATCCACGTGCCTGCCTTTATGGGTTAACCGTGCGCAGGGATGATCTATGACCTCCTGCCCTTTTAAGTTAATGATAACTTTGTTAGGCAAAATACACGCGGAAACCTGGTAATGATAACTGTTTGTTGGGCAAAACACGCGCGGAAACCTGGTAATGATAACTTTGTTGGGCAAAATACACGCGGAAACCTGGTAATGATAACTGTTTGTTGGGCAAACACACGCTGAAACCTCGTATTATGGAGGATGTGAGTATGTGTATATGTACGAAGAACTGAAAATGTAACATCCGAAACTTGTGAATAGGGATGGCCCAAGTTAGCTGCATGACAGCGTCCGTCCGTGCGCTGCTCCAACTTCTGCCCAAATACCGCATTACATTATCCTTTGAGGCCGAGGTAATCGAAGCGTTTGAACGGTCTCTCACATCAAAACACGAGTAGTTTTTTTTATTTTGATATCGATTTTATAGGTACGTTGAAAAAAGTCATTCATGTACCTGCTTCCTATTTCGAAAATAATCAATTATTTACAGTGTTAGAACCGTTCAATTGCGTACTTGAATCCTTAAAGGGCCTATGGTAGAACATTGGACTGCTTCTTTAGATTTTTCGGTTTTCGAATTTGGTTCGGTTTTCGAATAACGTAGCTGCAATTTTATCGGCAAAATAATTTGAACGTTATAGCGTTAAAGAGTGTCTTTGATTGTGTGATGGCCTCAGAAAATCTAAATTTTATATTCTTCAATCACGGTTACTCTCGATGAACAAATGTTAAGATCCACTCTCGGTATACCATTCAACATCTTGTAATTTTCCTTGAAAATTCTTCTAGTCACCATTCGAATTTGATGTAACTGATTTGAAAAATGTTCTTTTTCGCAGATACTAGATTATTTGGTATTGCTACACGAGACTCCTGAGAATAACTCTTACTACGGGCAGTGTAACGGTCCGTGACGCGCATCAGTGTTTTGGTGTGGGAGTTGTGAGGCCTCTCGTACGGGTCACAAGGCCACTTCTTTTTTTGGACTTGTTGGAATTGTGTTCATTTAATGCTCTAGTTGATGGGGGCTATTTCTTTGTTATAAATGATTCTTTTAAGTCTGTACTGAAATCTGTTATTAATTACCAGTTTTACATATTGGGTGTTTTGCCATATTCTCAACGAAGGCCTATTTTATGTTCCATGATGGCGTACTAGCGCTATTTTTTGGTGGAATAGAATGTAATATGCCCTAAAAAATAATAAATCTCTTAGCAAGTCTTGTTCTCGAATTGCCGAAAAAATTGCACGTTGATGTTGAACTTGTATTCAAAATTTCGAGATAGCAGTGTTACATAAAATACACATTTTGAATTGAAGATTCTCTCTCTATTACAAATCGTACGACTAACTGATCATGTGTTCTAGGATTTTTTATTTTTACTATATAAGTAAAGTTTTACTAAAATAAATTTCATGTCTTCATTATAATCGATTCCGATTTTTGCTATTTCAAAATGAAATTTTGGAGTTCAAAGCGCCGCTTTCATATAGAATGCACCTCATGCATGTCATGACCACAGCGCTCAATTTTGCATCCTTTCCTGATTTTATTTCGCATTGATCTATTGTGTATTGCGAGGTGGACTACACTTTTATTAAGAACAGTCGGTGTCGCTAATAGCATGGCGTCGCCCACTTGCTTTGTTTCCACTTGTTTGCTTTGCCGCTGTGCGAAGACTTCAAGATTGTTCGACGAAATGCTTCTCGTCATTGTCGAAGTCGTGTTTTAAGTCATTTTATATTTGCGATTGTTGCGAGACAAAATCGAATGAACGTTTCGTTCTTCGTTGTGAAATTTTTCAGTTGGTGAGGCTTGCTTTATACTTTTGTTCTTGGTAACCCAGAGAAATGCTGTAAAGAGTCGAACTGTGGCACGGTTTATCTTGGAAATGAGCAAGCCTTGACGCGACAGCTAAGTGATTACTTTTCAAGCACGGATTATGTGAGTCACATTAAGCGGCTGCTAAATTATACGTATACCACCTTGACGCAGTCTCTAATGACTATTGAAGTGGGGAACTTGATCGTATGCATTCAGTCCTCACTCGCATTGTATTCTAGGTTTAATATATTCAATCCTTTAATAAGTGCAGATTTTTTACGATACTTGGTGAAACTTGAATCTGTTCTGTGTTCATGCTTCTGTTCCCAATACTAGGTTGACGCTTGCGCTAATATTATCTATGCGTGAAAATATGTCGACTTCATTTCTTCTTAACTTTAATTAGTCATTAAATGATGTAGATTTTTTAGCTTCATTGTTTTAGACGCATATTTGAGTGACCAAGCGGCATCGGAACCTTCCAGGCCTCGTTGCTCATCCGCTACTTGAAAACACCCAACACAATACTTGAATCGCTCGCGCAATTCATCCTGGGACGATAGGTGTGCAAGAGCGTGAGTCCGATGCCTTGCAGAGCGGAAAAAGACAGAAGCGCCGCTGTTAGCAAGCAGGCCTCTCATGAGACGAGTATTTCCGTTTCAGAGCAGACGCACCGTTGTACGAGGCACGTGCCATGCGAACACCCCATGGTAGGCAGTGCCTACCTACAATGAAACAATTATACTGGGTTATTAACATTTAATTATGCATTATGCTAGGTTATTAACATTTTTCTTCTATGCAACTTATCAAAATAATTCAAGATCATGAGGGCTAGACTGATTATTAAGCTAAAGAAAGACAAATTTTTTATATACTGACAAATGTTTTGATGGTGTCCACCGTGAAAGGTAGGCTTGAACTTACTTGCTGAATGCAGTATGAATTTTCTTTATGCTGACTCTGGCGTTAGTGAATCATTTTTTTGCAGTGAATCATGCTTTGTAACAGGTTTTGTGCATTTCAAGGGGGAGGTCACTAATTTATGCCACGTACTTGTAGAAGATAAGCTTATTTTGTCCTGTGTTTGTGCTGGTTGTTGAACGCAGTCGATGATTATGAACTTTATTTATTTGCGTGCAAATTTCTTCTTGCTGCTGGTTTACTTGTACATTATTTTTGTTGCCCCGCACTGCATGTATTTGTGGTGTGTTGAAGAGCTGCTTTTAGTCGAGGGGAAGCGGATGATGAAGCCGTTTCAATTTTAACTTTATAATGCTAAAACGACCGTTGCCACGTTCTATCATTCTATACGTAAGTGCAGTACGCGCAATATTCATATTCCTAATACTTCATATTTTTTACGAATTTTTCTTTTCTACTTGGGTTTTTCCCAAGCTCAACGAAGTTGTGTAGGTCTGAATTTTCTACTGTAAACTCGTGTTCGAGCGACGCGGTATCCAGGTTGCCTGATGATCAGCGGCTGTAAGCCCGAGTCCCCCCTCTACTACAGGCCCGCGAGACTGGCAGGCGGAGGCGGCTATCACAGCCGCGCCGCGGGCACGACCTGGGACGCGGTTCATCAAAAACTTGTTATTGTGAGAATGGTGTTATTGCGCATAGTTGATTCTCCCTTTCTGTGGCTGCTGCAGGGAGGAGAGATTGCTCTGAACTATTCTAAAGTGTTTTTTGTACCCTGCGCTATGGATTAACGAATACATTCAGAGTCCAATTGTGATGAGATGAGGTTTGTCAGGCTCTTCGTATGAAAAGCCTTCCCTCCTGTGGCGCTTATTTGGGTATCAACACACAAATGAATATTAATAACTCTTTAATAAACCCTTAATCAACTAGCTTACAGACTAACATGACCCGTCAGCACCACAGCTCGCGCACAGGGCCAACATTTTATAAGAAATGTATCGTAGGAATATAAATCCTACCATACAAAACATTATAATTAGATTTGAATTACGGTAATCGATATTCACGTGGGAGAGAGACCTGTATCATTACCCTCAATGAGTTGTGGTATCTTGCTGACTCATCCTTCCGGAAAATTCTATGAGGCCAGTGCTCTTTATGGTTTCCAAATTATAGTTTTTGTCGGAATGATTGATAAAATTTTAATTTTGGATTGGTGTGAAACTGTGAATTGGGATAGGCTTGCAAATTTTTGACGTAACAATGTTTCTTGATTTGGTTAATGTAGTGTTGCAAAATTGTGTTCGAAATTTTTTAAAGTGAATAATACATTGTAACGCGTTCAGTACATTTTGAGGGGGAGGTCGCTAATTTATGGTTGCAACGGCACGCCCACTCTGTGTCATCATTGGAGAAGTCCCATGGCATTTGCTAATTGCGGGTAAATGGCTCTCGTTTGGCTGATGGTTCTACGGGCGATCTACCAAGGACGCGTCGCCGTGTCGTTATTTGGGCGAGGATCGTTTGTCTTGAGCGGCTGCTCTCCAGAAGAAGGAAGATACTGCCAGGAAGAGAAGTGCGTTCTCTCTCTTGGTTGCCAGTGGTGCAACCCCACCTGAGAGCTGGGGAAAATAAATAAACAGAGGGCTCTTTTGTGGTTCCTGTAGGCTTCTTGAGAAGCGGACGACATCAAAGAAGAGTTTTCTCTCTCTCTCTCTCTCACTCGTGGTTCGCACGGTTGAGTACCTACTCGAAAAAAATTGGAAGAAACGGAGTCGCTACTCACTCATGGCCCTCTTGTGGTGCCCTTGGGTATCTCTCTCAGGTTCTTGGAAAGCTTAGGGTGGAGAAGTTGAGGCGAAGAAAGAGGAACTCGCTCTTGCTGTGTCTCTTTCTTTGTTCCTTTAACTCTTGGCTTCCAGCACAGCAGCCGAGTGGCTTTGTGAATAGCCTGCCATTAGCCTACCGTGTGGCCTGCATTATTGCGCCCTCACAAAGTGCTCTTCTTGATGATACTCCGCTGCTGCGGCGAGCCTCTGAGCGCTGCTGCTGCTGCCGTCAGCACGGGCGTCTCCCGCGCCCTGCGACTCTGCCGTCGCCAGCTTTGGGAGCTTTATTGCGGCCTGGGCTTCCTCTAGCTTTGCAGCTTCATTTTTTACCCTTCATAAATATAGATCTGCCCTTTAACTCTTCGCCTACCAAATTATTTTCACAAAACAAAACCACCTGCAGCCCTGTGTATATAGGCAATAAGGGTGCATATAGTTTTTTACAACAGTCAGAATCTTCCTTATAGAAGTGAATTTTTAAATTCAAATAGACGGAAGCGTTAAGCCAATGCTTTCAGTTTAGCTTTGACTTAATGTCCCTGAATTGGTACAGATTCCTATGAGAGTATTTCGAACATAACTCGATAATTAGATCAGTTTGACTTGACATTGATTTTAGTGTGACGTATGTGCCGGAAATTTGTGGCCTAATTCTGACATATTTTATTTTAATTCCGATTTTGTCAGGTTGTTAGGCTCTTGTTCTGGAATGTTTTATAGCTCCTGGCTTGGCATTTGCTCTTCTGTTTCCAAATATTGCACACGATCGTTAATTGGCTCAGTGTCTATTTGTTAACAATACTAAATTAGGACTAACAAATTTGAATTCAGCGGCTATTGTGCTGTGCCTGGTCGAGTCAACATGATTCCCAAGAAAATACCTTTATGAACGAGCGTTGTTCACAATACATAAGTCATTCTATTTCATAATTATGTTTTTTTATTCCACTGTAAAAAAACTAATCAATGTGACATCCGCATGTTATTCTTCCGTCTGAATGGCGGATGAATTATGTTTCTTAGTATTAATTCGTGCGCTGTGGTTGAATACATCAGTTTAGACAAGAGCAAACGTCCAGCAAAGCAAGCAGCGATGGCTGCACTTAGCGCAATTTACCTACTGCTATGTATATCACTTGATTGCTCTGCCATACATTGGGGGTTCAGTGCTACAATTCTCACCTACCTAGCGGGAGGCCCGGATTCAATTCTCTGCCAATGCAATCAGCTGAAACGACGGCACTCCAGTGTGTCCAGAGCTACAGGCCCGAACCTCTCCAAGGTACTCAAAGTAAGATGGAGTACGATGTAAACTTACTTCACCGTGTCAGAGCGGCGGTTGTACACCATCGTCCAAGTGTTGCTTCTTAAGTGATGTGTCGAGATGTTGCTCCTTATATGGGAATGATTGCCCTTTGGCGTACCTTGGCGACTTTAATAACCCTTGAAGGAAAAGTAGGATTCCAGAGCTACCTCATACCTTCTATATCTTCATAACAAATTTACCATGCATCCTGAAACTGAAGCCGAGGTTGAAGCTTAAGCTGTTGCGATAGGTGAGCAAATTAATACGACCATAGAGGACCGCACAGTGGAATTAATGCTTAAAACCAATAATACTCGACTGAGTTTCACCGCTAAGATCACCTGACATGGCTGCTGTTGTATACATTGTAAAGTAATAATGTCTGAATGTTGTTGTATGTTGAGGTAATAATTTCAATGCTAGCTAGAGTTACTATTCGGCTCTGCTTGTTAGAAGCAAGACTTGTAAATGGCCTACCACCATATCACCTGGGAAATATCAGAGTGTACTCTAGACAGTTCACTAAATAATTTAATTCGGCGTGCTAATTAACGCCGAAATCAGAAGGGCAATGTGAGCTGCGCACTCCAGCCGTTCTCTGATATCGTCTTGTCTCTGCTGGGGTTCTCAAGTTGTGCTCGACTTCACAAGTCAGGGTCGGCATCTCAATTACCGTTGGTTACCGTGCCTCGAGGTTATTGTTTCAAGGTAGCCGTTTGCTCGTGCCGCCTCCTCTTGAAGAGAAAAGGTCCTACTCACGTATCAACTTTCTTTGACAATTTGCCCGTCAGCGGGATGTATGTAAATGTGCATGACTTTGCGTGAAAATATTGCTTTCTTGCGTCTACGAATGTTCAAGCTCGGTTTTTTTGCACATGTTCACAACAAAATTAGAGGGAAGGATAACCACTGACAGATACACCGTTTTCTCAAAAAGTGAGAGCCGGGAAAAAATACCATGCTAAAATACGATCTTAAAATTGAACGTTTCGACGACGTGGATCATTTTCAACATACTGTTGACAAAGAGAAACAAAAATGACAATGACATTGTTCAAAAAGTAGTTTTATAAAAAAAATGAGGACATCTAAATTTAATCACTTAGATATTTCCAAAAAGTAGGCTGACTGCATGCCATTTAAAACCGGTTTATGTTTTGAAATTAAAAGAGACTTCAATATTCTGGGATCATTGGAAACGGATCTCAAAACACTGAAATCTTCTAAACGGGCCAATAAGTCACACTTTTTAGCATGGGAGCTGACAGCAGAGTGAAGGGAGTTTGAAATAGGTCTGTTAATTCGGAAACGCCTACCAGCATGCTCTGCCACTCCAATGTCGAGAGCTCTATTTGTAGAGCCCACATATCTATTTTCCCATCTATTGCAATATAAGAACTTCTCTCTTATTTTCGTTACGCATCATTCCTAAGGAAGTTGACTGCAACATTGTGTAGGGGTTAACGTGCGGAATGTTTCATTCGTCTTCTAATTTTTGTCCCCTTTTTTGTGTACGATGTCACGTTCCTAGGTCTGAACTCCATCATCTAGCGTGCACTTACTTCCAGTTTATTAGGAATAAAACTTGTGCGGTGGTGGGCACTACAGGTATTCTTGCGTGATCCGAGGAATCGTGCAATGCTTTCGGGCCGCGCTTCGCTCTGAGATGCAGCTATGCGCCTCCACCGTGCCCGAATACCTCGCTAACGTTTCTGTTGGACAGACGCCGTAATTACTCACCTGCCTTGCATTCCGTTCTCATTACATTTCCTCGTGCAATGCACCTCCGCTAATTTAATCAACTAACCGATTAGTGTCCAATAGCGAACACCATCCGCTGCTGCCTTCTTCAATGCTGCCCCTCCTGTTTTACATGTTGATGAGAAGTGCGGCTATTGATCTTTCCGAAGTTGACAGATATTGCTAAATTGAACTACTGATGCGCGAGTGCGTGTTGTTATGCCTTGCTGATATTCTAGGCCTCTATCGATGGCAGACCTAAGCTTTAACAGACTTGGCTCAACTACAGTACTGTTGTTTGTGCATGTTGTTGTTGTATGTGGAAATGTTGTAGCTGCTCTTCGGAGCGAGGTGCATTGGTATGAACGGACGGCTACGGATTGTACTGCTGATGCAGCGCGCATTTTGCCGTTTCTACGATATTGTAGTGAACGGATGAATCACATCCGTTTCCGTGTTTCGTTGGAAGTTAGTTTTGTGGTTCTATGCCGCCGTAATTGTCTCTCATTGGAGACTATTTAAATTATAAGTTCGGTTATTGTTGTGGTTTTGTAATGCGGGAGAACTTGTGCTGTCATCATCAATGAAGACGCTCGCGTGCTCCTGTGGACTGAGCTAATGATGGCTAGTAAACATAGCTAAATACCACTTGAGCAACACATTGCAAAATAATGCTTGACTCACATGCACATTAGGTGGCAGAAAATTAGTCAATTTAATTATAAACTGTTTCGCCTGCTAATAAGAATATAGGTATATCAACAAGCGTATTGTTTTGCTCGTTTATGGAGTTGTTTACGATGCTGGTTAAGCCACGTTATTTTACTAGTGCGGTGCAACGGTAATACCGCTTTCACCATTGATTTTGAGCATGTTGCAGCTACCCGCAGCGAGGCAAATTTATGATTGGTCTCACTGTTAACTCCACTAGGTTATCTGTAGCCATTTAGAAATTGACCTTATTAGCTGCCTGTACTGCATGAAATTATTTGTTATTAATGCATCGTTCATCATTCAATTCCCAGTCAAACCTTTTCAGTGAAGCGTCTATAATTACCTAGAATTTCCTCCGTCCACGTGTTCTTATCAAATATTTTGCAAATTTATCGATGGGGCAGCGAAAAAGTTACTCTGGGTTACACGCCTTGTTTAAGTTACCATTCGTGTGCGACGATGCTAAATTTCTTAGTCGTGCTTCGTCTCTTTGTGTTACCTCACCAGCACGTCAGTTATGAGTTCAAGTCGGCGCCATAGTGCAGCTGAGTTAGCGCACTCTCTGCCTTCCGGATGAATCTTGCCAGCAGTTTTTCTGTAATTTGACCTTGCTTTGATCGCTTTATTGCGCTGCTTCCTTGAGAAATAACGCATTTTTCTCAATTTTTGGTTGTGTTTTGCTATCGTTCATTTGCAGTATAAGCGCTGTTGCTGTGAGACATGTTGTAAAATAAGGTCTATGTGTTCGATGTAATGCTACTCGTGTGTGTTGGCGGCGGCACCCCAGTGTGGCCTCGGCGTGACGACCGAAACTTTTCCAAGTACATCCAAGTGTGTGTGGGAGTTGTAGGTCGTGACAGATTTTTCAAGTTGAATTGAAGTAGATGACCAAACAATTTGTTAATGCGTTTTATTTTATTGTTTAAAAATCAGAGTATCACTTAAATTTTAGCTGTTTGCTTAGCTTATGAATCTCCGTATACATATAAGTAGGGTTAGTCTCGTGAAGTAATTTTTGCAATTCATTCTGCTTTATGCACAAGTTTCCTAACCCGGCCGGGCCCTACAAATTCTCCCACCCTTGCTTGTCGATGAGACGCCTGGTATCGACGTCCCTATGGTCAATATATTACAGAGCTAAGAAAACTACTGGATTTCATGTATTTTTCCCGGTTCCTTTCGGCTTTACGGTACATGCCACTTGGTCACTCCAAACCCAACTGTATCTTCTCCTCCAGTGCACCGCGTTTTGGCTCTGCCATAGACACGCATTTTAAAGTTTTACACTTGAGGCGTCGTGTATGTGTGTGATAAGTATGAGTGAAGTTCATAATATGCTTACCTGGCGCTAAAATGCAGCTCCGTCGTCGGCGATTCTGAGGGTTTTAGCTTCGTTCGCTTATTATTTCAATTAAGTATTGAATTGCGAGCTCGATGAAAAGCGTCCATAGTTGTGCAATATGCAAGTTAACGACTCGGCAAGAGCAGTCAACACCGACCTGTATCGGAGTATATTCCCCTTCAATCGTTCCAAGCTTCAATATCGGTTCCCTGACGTGACATGTTCTTCGTGCTTTACTGGGCGTGACTTCTGGGCTCTTATAAGCGTGAGCTGGGCGTCTGACACTTGTGCCGCCGTGCGCTCCTCTTTGTCCTTTTACGAGAATGTGTTTTTATTTTCAACGCTGAGATAGTTGACCGAGTAAATGAAGCTAATTAAATGCAGCAACATTTGAGTAAAGAGTGCGCTATCTCGTGAGCAACATCGTAAAGTTATCTTTCGCCTCCGCCTGGCGAGCTCGTATCTTCGAGTCCATGGCAGTCACCCGAGCGTACATGAGGTGACATTCAGTGTAGAATTATAGGAGCCTAGTTCTGTTCTTCCAGATTCCATTTTTATAACCCCTTCCTTCCATTCGCAACTAATATTCAAGTTGAAGCACCCTAAAATTTCATCATTCTGATGTTTGTATGAACTAGAACAGGTTTGGCTCCGTGGCGTACTGCTAGCGTGCTGGCCTCGTAATCGAGAGGACCCTGGTTNAAAACCCAACGGTAAAACGTGTTGGAATTAATAAAGGTTCAATAAAGGTTCAATATTTAGCGACAGCATTTATGTAGTCCGGTAATGTTCATACTGGACTTAAAATGGGATGCTACGTATTCATTTCAACTAAGCGCATTATGATAAAAATTTCCTGTTATTTAGATTCTCCACATGACCATTTTCACTATAAAATTCAAAAGAACTTATTTACTCTCGGCTTAGCTAACTGTAAACTTGGTTCTCGTAATCCGAAAGAGTTGCTTTCAGTACATTTTCTTTCGTGCTGCATAGGCTCGCCTCGGGATCTTGGTATGCAACTATTCGAGCAGTATTCTCTTGATTAAGTCGCGCTCCAGTACACCTGCACGAGCAGCTAATTAGCGCCTCTGCTAGTCCTAGTTTGGTGCTGCTCGTATGCGCAGCTCCCTGGAAGCGCTAATGACTACGAGCTTCATTTAGCACCGACCTTCGGAGCTTGTCATGTGCACGTCTACGGCTACTTGCAAATTGCATCCAATTGAGGGCCTTTGTCCTACACGGTGTGACGCTAGCAGTGGATCCCTTGTGGGGCTGCTCGTAGTTTCATCCATCCGCGCTTTATTCTTGCTATTAATTACAAGAACTAATAACTCTTTACTGTTTCATTGATTCTTACCGTAGAACTTTATATGCAATTAATTGAAAAGATTTTGTCCCATCCAGGTAGCCAGGTAGTAAGTGGAGGCTATTGTTTGCCTTCTCATATCATGTGTTCCTTATTGTTCACTGGAACAATTACTTCGACACCGTTTTGTTTTTCATCTCTCTAGTTGAATAGAATGGTTTTTCCCTCTAAAGGCCTTGATTCTTGTATCGGTGAGGACTGTTCCATGTGACCTTCATTGAAGTCAGCGATCAATTTCATTGTATTCACTCAATTTAATGAATTTTTGCGTTAATTTTGAGCATTCGCACGTTCGTAAGTACGATTTTATTCTTCTATTAATTCTCTATACGTACATTTATTTTCTCTGACCGATGTGTCGTTTGGCATATTGCTATTGGGCATTGTATCGTCCGTTGAAGCTTGGAAACAACGCTCTGAAGGATGCGCTTAAGTTTCTCAGTGCAGGTATGCTAGCGTGCTTGTACTGGTCAGTTCCACTGTGGGACGTGGCGTTTAGACGCATAGAGCTGCCCGCAACCTAATTCATGTGCAGTAACACCAACTGATACCATCTCTTGTGTGGCTTTGGTTTCGCTGTTTCCTAGCTTTGATTTTTGCTCCTTTTCCTTCTCTGGGAACGGGCCGACGTGTCATATCGACGTAAACCAGTCCGATCACCGTTTCTGTGTTTCTGTTTTTCCTGTGTGATTATTCATTTTTATTGTGCGAGATGATCACATTAAAGCTCCACTAGAGAACGAAATGCGTCATAGTGCGTGCGAATGTTATGCCGCACATGATTACTATTATAATACGAACTCAAATGATATATATATTATCTTAATATGCAAAATTTATGCGCATAATTTAGTTGTCATTCAATGTATAATTTTATAGTTCATATATTTGAAGTAGTTTTTATGATTGGTCTAATCATAATACTATTATGAGTATCGTGCGTCAGAATGCGTCATGGTAGTCTGTATCGAAGAAACATCTATTGTTATACAGTGCATTTCCTCTTGTTTGGCACGAGCGTATTCCGATGAGGCAAATATTTTACTCGTGTGTTCTTTGCGCCTGTGTTTAGTACCTCATTCATCCGGCTTTTGCTATAATTTTATCTCTTATTATGTGTGCTCATCAATTTTGCAAGTTGAGAGCTGAGCCCGGCTTTCGGCAGTTTTATTATCGAATGGCTCGGTCTCTGATGAGACACGTTCCCGTAATGGTTCTGAGCTATGAGGCTCACGCGCTGAAGTGTTCGCTCTTATTCCTCGACTGTTGATGATGTTAAGGCCTTGGCTTCTGCATTAATTCTCCACGCGTGGAGTAACTTCAAGTTCGACACTCGTCACGCGTTCACAAAGAGCTAGCTCTGTATCTGTGTGTATTTCAACGAGTTCTCTCTCTTCGCTGTGTTTAGCTCCTCACGATACTAAATGTATGTCGTTCTAGATGAAATAATTGTTTGTCGTGGTACTTTTTGCCATTTGAAATTTCAGAGCTTATTTAAGTCAGGAACTTCTCTGAAAGAAGGAGAATTCTGCTTCAAATATTGAATTTTATGCGAATCCTTTTCACCGCTACGCGTCTCCTGCTGGATTCTCATTCTTACATTCCGTTTCTCTCATTATATGAAGACAGCTTTGTGGCTGGATTCGTCTCCCTGGAGAGCCTTACATCGTCGGCACGGTGGTTTATGCAACACTATTTCCTCCTAAGATGCTTATTCACGGTGCACCAACACGGTTGTCCTACAGCGGCCTGCAGTCCCGTTGTGAAGTTATCTAGTACTTTACTTTTATTTTCATTTGGTCTTTGGTTTTAGTAATTGCGTCGTCGTAGCTTCGAACAATAAAATCGCGAGTGGAGGATTGGTACTCTTCCGCTAGGTTTGTCTGAAGGTATCTGCTCGCGTTTCGCCGACTTTTTCCGCTCCACGCATCCGCACTGCAGCCAATTTAACGTAAGGAGTGACTCGTATTAATAGCTTGAAAAAAATGTTTTCTGGTGAAGTGTTGCATTGAATTTATGCGAGACACAGCTCTTGTTTTATGTGAGCTTTGGCACTCACTCGGAGTTCTTTTGCGGAGCAATTACGACCTTGTTTGCTGCATACGGCGCAATTTAAGACTTTTTGCTGAAGCTGCTGTTCTATGCCACAAAGATACGGGCTTAATCTGTCACGTATTTTTTTCCGTCTCATGTTTATCGTCATCGACGCTGGTGGTAGTTGACCCTCTGGCTAGAATTGTTCCACTGTAGTCCTTTCTTTATTTTCTGTGTACCCAAGAGATGATTCGTACCTTCAGCTATTGTTACGGTCGTTGCCGCTACTTTGTGAGTGAAATGAGTGGACGGAATATCGTCATTTTCATGTTGTTGTATTCTTTATGCATAAAGTAATCAGCTTACAGCAAGTCTGCCTTTTTTTCTTGTTGAACACGTTTTTGTTGGTGAACGTCCTATTCTATGTTTTGCACTTCTGATGTCTTTTCAAAAGATCTGTGAGGAAAGTTCTATTTTAAGATACGGTTTACACTAAGATCGAATCTATTCATGTATCGAAACGGTAATGGGTAGAACTCACTAAGGGCACTTAACTACGGTAAAAGAAAACACCTTAGTGAATTAGAAAAGAAACGGAAGCTTTCATGGCAACAAGGGGCTGTAAGCGTGCAGTAATCTTAAGAGGCTCTCCGAGCCTAGCAACTACTGTCTGGAGTAGCATTTGGTATCTTTCTACCGAGATGTTTATACTTAAATACTATAGTTGCAAAACCCCTTAAAGTACTTTCACCTAGCCTTCGTAAGTTGTCAAGGTTTTGTAAGGGTTAATTAGTATTCTAGTTTAAAAATTGAGCCGAATAATAATTTGGCATTATATGATAAGGAGCGGGACTTTCGAAATCGATGTGTGGTATGGTCCTAATTATATTAAATGAGGTGGTGTCGGAGGCCAAATGACTGATAAAGGTCTAATAATGCATGGCTTGTGGTCAAGACACAGTTCTCAGAAACTAACATTTTCACAGCATCGAGATCTTGGTGTGTCGCTCGTCCAAAGTTGAACCCACTCTTGGCTGTGAATTTTTTTGTTAAAATAAACGCTTTTAAATGTTTATTCTTGACGATAAATTTCTTTGGAAAGAGTCAAGAAATTTATCTTTTTACTCGTACAGTCTAAGGACAATTGGGGGTCGGCCACTTTATGACGTATTAAAGAGTCATTCTGGCCGAGATTCCTTGGGTTTTTCTGAGTCATTTTGTTGTACTGTGTTTACGGTTCGGACTCTTAAATAGTAGGAGCGTTGGAATGGCGAGTAAACAGGGACTGCAAAATCAGTAATTCATTTTAGTTGAGTCATCCCTGCAGCGACACCTTGGCGTTCCCTGTTTTGTCAGCCTTCGGTCTGGTAATTCGCTATGTGTTGCTGCGTTAGACAGACAGCGCTCGCGCCTGGCATCTGTTGCGTTATATTTCGCTTCCTGTGTCCTGCGTGAGCTGGGTGAACGCCAGCCCGATTTGAGAACAAGTATCGTTTGGTGTTGTTATAATTTACGACTTGATTTATGAGCTGAGGTATTTCTATTGCTCCATCGGACGTTTAGTTCATCTGCCACCCAGCCACTTTACAGTGCTTACCATACTGAAACACCCCTCATCTACGTTTGGTTCACAACTGCTCACTAGACCATTTCAGTTATTTCCTCGCCTCGACGGAACGGTGTCGGCGTACTCAGCGGTGCGCTGCTCGTACGTTCTGTCGGTCGACATTCTTGTGCGGACACAGTGCGGCGCGACAGCTTTACGACTGCGGCTTTTACAGCTTCTGCTCTTCTCTCTCTCGTGCGAAACAAACAACCTCGGTACTGGCCACCGCCGTGTCTAGTTCGGTACCCCTGCTGCCTGCCGCTACTGTTCTTTTCTGCTTCGACTTGGCATCGGGAATCTTGTTCTGGCTTGTTGTGCGCGAGTTTTTTCTGCTTCTATCTTGCTCCTCAGTTGACGACGCCACTTGCGCTACTCCAATGTTGACTCATCCTTAGTTGGGTTTGCATTTTTCATTATTTTATTAAGAAGTCGCGCAGATCCGTGGGAGGGGCAACAATCCGGTAATTATTCATGCTCCTACTTCTCGTACGGATAATTAATTGCAAATGTAAAAAAATACCATCGCAAAAACCGGTAAATTAAAAGATTTGCTTGAGAATTAATAGGCTGGAGAAACGATGAAGAGCAACTAAGCAATGCTGTCACAAATTGACTAATCAAATGAACGATTTGTTTTGATGGAGATGTATTCAAAAGTTCTTTCTGTTTTTTTTATTTGAGACTCAGAGTATTTTATGTAGCATCCTTGAAATTGTGAACGGTCATGCGTCAGTTTCTCGCATGCATAATGTATGTATCGTGCAATTTCTAATTACCTTACATTTTCTTTTGATGAACTAAGAAGAGACAGTGCTTAAGTATTTCTTTGATGCCCCAGCGATAATGAGCGTAAAGCGAGAATACCAGCCAATCTAAGCGGCAGTTAGAGCATCGCTCCCCCTCCTCGACCTCCTTCTCTCACCTTCCCTCCCGTCGTACTGTTTCTTTGATGCTCTGCCAATATCCGTAATGCCTCGGCATTCCTCCGCCAATTCTCTGCGAGCTCTAACAACTAATCACTCTTCGGGAGTGGAGTTGATCTCTGCTATCCTTGTCCTACGCTCATTCAAGTCGATTTTTCCAACTACAAGTAATGATAAGCAGCCTTTCAGTAGTGATGCTTCTCATTTAGCGAGCCAGTTCTACGTGGCGCCAGGACTGCCTTACGCAGTTCTCATTTGCCCTAATTTCTGCCTGCCCTAATTTCTGCATTGCTGCCAGTGGCTTCGAGCGCCCTGCATGCGCATGTGTTCCTGTGTTTCCAATGCATGCTGTGTTAGTCGTTAAGAGGCCTACATCATAGAGAATTTTGGTCTCCCTACTTGGCGTTTTCTTGACATTTGCATCAGTTCCTGCGCCCTCTTCTGGCAGGTGATCCTTCGAGCTCAAAGCCTGAAAAACTTGGATGTATCTCCAAAATCTGTTCTATCTACTGTGTTTAAGTATCTCTTTTTGGTGAAACTTGGTTAAAGGACAAATTTCTAATACTTGTTTTCTTTGGTTATTGTTGCGTGACATGGTTGTCCTAATTGTTGAGTGACAGGTTTTTGCAGTTTGGAGTCGTCTGTTAGTTTCCTCATACTTTTTATAATTTTCACATTGCTATTCGGCTCCTATTTGTTGTATTTATTTTGTCATCTCGTTTTACATGCTCTCAGCTCTTCTTTTGATGTACACTTCTACGTTTTATTTCGCTCGCTCTTGGAGATTCGTTTAAAACTCATCTGAGGACTGCTTTTGTGCACGCTCTATAGCTCCTCCATTACATTACATTTAGAAAATAGTCCTTCCGAGTTAAATATCCTAGCATTGATATTTCTTCCAAGAAGTCATTGGTTTATGTTCAAAATTTTACAGCGAACCTCAGTCATTGAATCAAAAGCGAACCATTTTTCTGTGGATTTTGTGAACCGTAAAACTCCCCGTATAGTTATCCAGAGGAACTCTATCTCACTCGAGAAATCTGCTGAGCGAAATTTCCGCTACTCTCTTCTTCGTGAGATAGTGTTTTGGTTCAAGTGTAGCGAGCTTCGTTTTCTTCCGTTTGTAATGAGTATAAAATGCGTCCACATTTTACTGATGTATTCATGTCAGTGAACTTTTTCGCCCTTGTCTACGTTTCTATCACTTTCACTTCTGATGGCTGCAGTGGCACGGCTTCTGTTTTAGTGTAGAATCAAGTTTCCAGTTTTACGTAACAATAACGATGTGTGTAACTCAGCGGCTGCCAACGTGAGGCGTATGCCGCCCCACAGGGGCCAAGGTATTTGCGTTTTATGCTTCTTCAGCTGTAGTTCAGTTCATTCTTGAAATGCAAATTATTTATCACCACATCGAAACATCAGAATTGTAGAGGGGATCAGATAGGATGTGTCCAAAAAAGATTAAGAACCGCTAGTGTAACTGCTCTGGCTGCAAACCTCGAGGTGTTAAAATTGAAACGTGACATTTTTCTGATGGTTCGCTTCTGTCTGCAGTGGCATTATTCAGTTCAGCTCAAGTCTCCAGAGCTGGTTAGAGAACAGAGGAAGATGTTGGTATCCACGTTATACATACTTACACTTCTCCATTACTGGGGGAAATAGCTCAGTTTTATAGACACTCATGATTTTTTGTCTTCTTCTCATTCGTTGTTTGTGGGCGGAGCGGGTTGAGAATTGCACTGCTCTGAAATGTTTAAATTGTTCTCATTAACCTCTGGGCAGCATAGTTATCTAAACTCACTCAAGTTTGGGCGTTTATGAAATTGCACGTTCGTTTTTGTGTGTGGTGGAAATAGACCTACTAGCGTATTGAAACTGGTTGTCTAAGGTGAAAAGTACCTGATATTTTTTGGGCATGCGTTAGAATTTTGTACATGAAATACTAATTAATCCTCATTTATTTTCTTCCTCTTACTTATTAACTTGATGTTTCTAAGTACAGGGAATACTGTGTAGGAACACTCATGTGCATATATTCCACCAAGTGGTCTACTAGTAATAAAGTAATAATAGTGGAGTCTTTGAAATACCGATCATGTTATTAAAATATGTTCATACTTGTATAGTTATTCAAATGAGCCAGCGTTTTCCAATACCTCTCCTTTTTGCCTATTTGATTCCTTACACGCTTCGTTCCGCTTTTATTTCAATCCAGTGTCTGTTGTGACTCGTACGGTACGCGCCTCTGCACGCCATAACTCTGGTTTGTACAGTTTTTTTCAATATTTTCTAGTGTAAGTCGGTGTAGCGACTCCCCGCACCATTACTGGCCCACCATCTCTTCACTGTGGCCCATCTCACTATCGAAAATAAAATCTATCGGGCTGCGACACTGTCGCTCGAAGCGTCTCCCTTCGATATATTGGAAGGGCAAATTTTGCGTGGCTTGGCCAAGTTTTGCGGCTCTAACGCAACATGCAAATGAAGTGGCCTGTGTAGAGAGAGGATTTGCATGCTCCCCTCAAACCAGCGGCGGTTGATTTTGCTATAATGCGCCGCGGCTCGTCGACCCAGATCAACAGTTGGGCGATAACCTTCCATTACGCTTGTTGGAGAACTTGCGCCGCCCGCCTCTTCTCTTGAAAACGGCATATAGCTGTTCCCAATAGGTGACAACTTCTAAAAAAAACGCAGATGCCAGTTTATCAAAGAAACCTTGGATGCCAATTCATCGAAGAAACCCTGGATGCCTATGCATCAAAGAAACCCTGGATGCCTATTCATCAAAGAAACCTTGGATGCCAATTTATCAAAGACACAATGGATGTCAATTCACGATTCAAATTGTTATCTCCAAAGCACAGACTAAAGTGTGCAGGCCAGTTTTGAGTAAGGTGTTGGGGTTCTGGTTGACCTAGCAGCAGGTTGGGAGACGATGTAAATTTTTCATTCCTTATCAAATGTGAAACTGGAATGCATTTTTCTTATCAAAGTTTGTTTTTCAGAGATGAAATACAGCTATTATCTACTGGCACTTGTTTTTAAGTGCTTGACTATGTTTGAAATATCCTCAATTGCGTGCATGCGTGGCATATATGTGCGATTTATGGGAGCAGAATTATTTAATCACTCATGAATTTATTCATTAAACAACTAGAATGTTACTTATGAGTCCCAAGAAGAGTTTAGAAAGATCGGCTTAAATATTTTTGAAGTTATTAAAGTATAACGTACTTTCAAAAGTCCACGCTCTTTGAAGTAAAACTAGGCTGCCATGTCAAATGTTTTAGTTGCAATAGGGCACTTGCGTCTCCAAGGGACACTGTAAGGTTACCTCAGCTTAGCTAGGACTTCGGGACTTGCGTCTTTCGTGCTCATTTCGCGTATTTTCCTTTTCATGCCTTATTTGTTTACGACTTTATTTTTTCCTCTTCCTTCTTAACTTGCTGTTTTAATGTGCAAGGAATCTTGTGGAAAATACACCTGCACGTACATTATACGTTTTCTAAAGTTCATTCCAAATGATCCATTTGTGTTACTTTGGATCACATTTCATGTGCGAAGGGAGCTATCAACTCACAATCTAATCTAACTTAATTGCAATACTGTGAGTGAATTTTTTTACAGCGGCTACATTTCAGTGAAGGATCTGTGCTTTGTGACCCCATTTTGTGATTTCCCTGCACCAGCTGCGTGCAACCGCCCGAATTACATGCGCAGGTAAACGAGCTGGACTCGATTGTTTTTATTCTGTACTATTTGAACTGCAGTGCGTTGACGCTAATTTCACATTTATATTCATCGTTTTTGTTTTTTCTTGCTTGTATTTTGAAAGAAACGATCGAGTTTTTGTTTGGCTTCAGGTTTCATTATCTAGTATTTGGAATTCATGGGCTGCTATAAACGTTGTTGAATTCACGCCCCCGCACCGCAAGCGTTACGGTGTGTGTGCCTAATGGAAGGGCTGCCTAACATGGTGGTCTTGACATAGAGATATTCAATTACGTTTACAAGGACAATGAACAATGAAGTAAAGGTTGCACCCTCGAATTCCAAGTGAGGCTGAATTTTGATATGTATTTGAGTACACTGCGTTCGAGAAGTTATGATTGCCTTTGAAATTTGCACTTGACTTGTCATGAGAGAGATGACGCTCGATAGTTGTGCCATCTGAAAGAAGATTGTGAATTGAGGTAGCGGTAATGGGTTTTCGGTCAACTTGTCATATTTTGGAAAATATCGTTATTCAATTGCGGGTAAAAAGCTGTTATAACTTACTTTTGACAGAGGTACCCCATAACAGTCAGTGCGATAAAATTTGACTGTGTACTTGGGAGTATTTCGCTCATAACGCTCGTAATTTCCTATAGCATCAATAGTGAGCTGTCAAACTCATCCGATGCACCCCACGCGTTCCTTTAATTTTCTGACTATTTCTCATGCTGCTAAATTTTCGAAGCTGTCTCACTCGGCTCATGACGGACGCACTTTCTCATGAGAAGTTTCACAGTGAAACAAATATTTCAATCCGTGCATTATTCGTTTTTGTTCGGCGTACGTTTACTTTTGCGCTCGTTCTTCTCTGCCAGGACTTCCTCCCACTTCTTCCTAGGGGCACTGGGTACTCCTTGAGACACTTAATTCACTCGTCGTATCGCTTATTCTGACATTTGCAAGAATCGCTTCACCTGCACGCATGAGTGCATCTCGCTATAAAATGTAGCCCGAGTGCGATCACGCGCTTTATTGTGTGTCAGAGCGCACACGTTTGCTCTCCGCTCTGCATGACCGGTGCATTGCTCTCGCTCTTCACCAGTGACAGCGCGCTCTAAGTCTCAGGGAGCGCCCTCTTCTTCTGACACGGTCACTCCGTCTCTCCCTCTCGTGGGGCTAATAATACAATAGTTTTGTAGCCAGAGCCGTAAACTTGCACGGTGCGCCTGCCGTGCCGTGTGTTTATTATGATTGTTCTCGATTTCTGTACATACGGGGAAAAAATTCGTGCAAAGTTAAAAAGGCCTTTTCTCTGCTCGTGTTTCTTAACTTGAAGCGAGGTGGTTCTGTGGTTAATTCTTTTCCTATGATAAGTGAGTAGTAATTGGTAAGAAATTTGTAGTGGATTTGGTTATAAATAATTTCATAATTCCTTCTCACTCGCTTTTAAAATATTGTCCGTTTTCTATTTTGCGACCGCGGTGACTTGTTAGATATTTTATGTTCGTTACACAGTTTTCTTGTCACTGCAAGGCAAACTTTGTGCCCTGGAAAAAGGAATCATGTTGAAGTCTGTTCATGAAGCCAAAAAATAATGAACTGCAGATTTTCCTTTTGCATGAAAGTCACCACAAAAAGTTACATCTTACTATGATACTAATTTCACATTTGTTTCGCTTCTAAAAATGATATGCGGACATTCCCCTGGTAACTTTTTAGTTTTCATTCATTAGTTTTTTTGTTTGACAGCTGCTGCGCCACGCTGGTGCTCAACTTTGATGTCATTGTGGCCCGAGTTGTTTGCATTCGCAGCTTTAAATTAAGCATCATGGATAACAGACTGTCGGGACTGCTTGGCCACGGTTGACAGCCGCAAAGTCTTCGGACGTACGGGCGCTTTGAATGCTGTCTTGGCCGTTCATTCATAATTTTCTGCTGCATTTAAATTTTCTCATAATCTTTCGTAGTTGCTTGGGTGTGTCATTACAGCATCGAGTAACGCATCTTATTTGTGTACTTATGTAAATTGTGACTATAACCGTGTCAAGTTTTACAAATGCAATTCTTTCAAAGTTCTTTAATATCACTGTCCTTGCATATCAGTCTTAACAAACTCGTTTAGAGAAATCATCCATAAAATAATATCTATATGAAACTTGATTTGTTGGTTCAATCGATCTTCTGCTTATATTTTTACGCCAGTTTGTCTTGAGCGACCATTTGGATTTGGTTGATCTTGCGTGGCACTATGAGTCTTTAGACGAGAGTTACCCTCGTTCTTCATGCACTTTCATGCTTGATAAAATCCCAGCTTTTCTTATATTGATGTCAGTCGTGCATGTTCTCCTACGACTGACTGACACTCACGAGTCTAACTCCCATGTTTCACGAGGGTTGGCGTGGAAGTCAATCGTCTGTTCGACTCGCTTTGCTCAAGTCTACGGTCGTTATCTAATAGTGGACCATGAAGGTGGGTGAACACTGTTTCTGTTCCACATCGGTATGTTATGGTTGGTGAAATTCGGGTGGTTGTACTGCAGTCCTAGTAAAGACGTGTATTTATCTGTGCACCCTGATGACATCGAAGTTTGCTAAACAGAGGATGAATTTAGCTACTCCACCGTATTCTTGCAGCCTGAAAAGTAACTAATAGTCAGTGCTCTCCAAAAAGCAAATTTCTGATAAATTGTAGAATTGATTGCAAACATAATTAATGCTCCCAATCCGTGATTGTTTCCCATGAAAATGTTTTAGAATTATCGTTGAACCTGTCGTACTTGATCTGCGAATGTTACGTGCCAATCTACGAAGTGAAGTTCTTGTAATGTCATGCGTAATTTGATTCTCGCACGGAAAATATCTCTGTTCTATGATTAGGCCGTTCGCCTGTGTCCTAGCATGTTCCAACAGGTATGTAATAATTACCTTCGCTACTTCTTACGAAATCAATACTTTCCTGTTCGATCTATTACAGCAGTAATTTTTGAGATGTATCGGCTCTCTATATTTAGTATTGATATTTTTGAGATTTTGTCTTTTATACGTTTGTATTATATACATATCTGAATTTCTTATTAGGAAAGCATTTCAACATCTTATGGGTGTGTTAAGATCTTGTTCTTTCAGCGAATCTTGGGGACTAAGACCTCTAAGGGTTCGGAAAAGATTCGTCAGCTATCGTTCACTTTTCCTCTCTGTGAGGAACGCAGTCTGATTGCGCTCCTACTGAAGTGCTTTTGTTTCTGTATTTGTCGAGGTCATTCTTCAATATTGCGTTTGAGATGCACGCTGCCGCACGGGAATCACTCCCCAAAGAGCCACGATGCCGAAGCCCGATATTTCTTAATAAAATGACTCATGAAGCTGATGTGCAGTCGTTTCTCGCATAGAATGCTAGATCGGTTCCAGCAAACAACCGCTCTAAAGTCGCGTAGAGCGGTATCAAGTGAACGAGTATTAAACAGGAGCGAAGATATTTGTGTCATAAAAGAATGTATTATAAGAAGCCAATAAGAGAATAGAGCGGTTGTTTGTTGGAACCTATCTAGCGATCTATGTGAGTATTTCCAAATTGTTGACATTTTACTGAAGGGGGAAGTGAGATGACTGGGCAGTTTAATTTACAAGATCTTCGCCTCCACGCACGGTACTTTATGTTCATCTCGCGTAAAACTTTTCTACACGAATGTTTTCAGTAACTATTTTGAATACGTGTTCTTGTGGAGAGGCGCGCTGCTGTTGGTTGTAAGTTTTTGCTGCTCTGATTTAAGCAGACTGACACGTTGAAGCGTCTTTTATTGTCGTCCTTCTAGAAGATGAATATGTCTGTCACTTTCATTACCGTTTTTTGTTGTATTCGTGCGATATTTGGGCGAGTTTCCTGCAATGAAATTGCGGTGCTCAGACACCTGCGATGACCTAAAGACTGATCTTGCCAAGTGCGCTTCAGCGTCATGCAGTTGGAACGGTGCAGAGTGTGCTGGGTAGAATCCCTCAGGTGATATTTTAAGACACATCGATTGCAGTAATATCAAGTTCTTCACTACACGCATTTCTACTACAGATCTTAGCATTCGTTTCGATGTATGAACGCGATTACAGTGCAGCACTAAAAATGGAACAACTAAATTCGGCGAGGTACTGTTTTTTGGCGCTGTGTGCTTGAGATGTGTCTCCGTCTTGTCTGTGCGGACGGGCGCTGCAGCTGACGGTAGGCAGAATCCATATATAGCGGCCTGAATTTATACGGCCTCGGAAGTACACCGAACGCAAATTCTAAATGTGTTCCGAGCTAAATGTCTTTCAACACTTTCAGTTTCAGTAGTTTCAAATGTAGAATATGAGTCTGTTACACAAGCACAAGTGGATAAGCCACCAAAATCATGCAACGAAACATGGAAAAGCTAGACTGATAGAATAAATATACCATCAGTATTATTCTGAAGCTTCTACAGTACCGTTTGGTAAAGCAATTGTTTCAAGCCTTGTGATGAATTTGGCTAAAATCAGTCTGCCACGCATGAAATCATTAGCTGACGTGTTTGCATACATATATTTGTTTTTTTCTGAAACATTCGTGCCGTATAAAAATTCTAAGTTCCAATGTTTCTCAAATTAACTACTTTCCGACTTCCTTCCGTCATACTCCTAGAGGATTGCGCTTAGGAAGATTGTCTTTCACCGTGTGTTAATGCCTCAACTACAAGCACTTTGAATAAGAGTTGTAAGAATCCGGCCCTTCTCCTACCTTGAGGGCTTCAGTTGCGAGACACCAATCGACATGTTTTTGGTTAGTAAAATGATGCGCATACTGTTCTCCAATAAAAACAGTATCCTTCTCATGGGCCGTTAAAAGTCAGGGTTGACCTGTTTTCGTGTGTTTGCGTTGCTGAATTTGCAGTGATGAAACTGTTTTTTCCCCCGGTGAGTTAGCTTGTTTTGTCTTCCGTGATTCGTTTTGTGGGACAGAAAGTTATTTCCGTTTCTAGATAATAGGTTACAAAAATTTTCTCCCCTCGGCAAGTTGCGCTGAAGGAATTGGTTTTGCTGCCTATTTTTGGTATTTACCGCTCCTTGAATGTAACGTAGAACTGCTGATTTATGTCTGATCAGACGATACTTGTTGCATGAGCCTGCTGTCAGTCGATTTTTGTTAGGAATCAAGTTTAGCTCTGCAGTTCACCGAATTATGTTTGAATCGACGACACTTGTTGTGAAAGGCTCTTGTAAGTTGATTGTTGGGTGTCAAGGTTAGCTCTGTAGTTGGAAAAACTGATTCGTTGGATGTCATGTTTATCCTTTTGCACTTCTGTTCCTTTTCTTTACAAGGTCGGCGTTTGTACAAATGACGTCTTCCTCGAGTTTCTTTAGTTCTTCATGTCTATTCTTAATTTTTCATATCGTTAACATGCTTCTTGCGAGTTTTGAAACTCTTCAAGGGGCTACAGTAGCAGAATCCTTTGTGAGAATAAGTTATCAGGACTTGAATTTTTCATCTATTGTGGTATTCATAATTTTGCCTTCTGTCAGCTAAAATACGATATTGACTTTAATATTTGATGTTCTTGGTAATATTTGACGTTCTTGCTTGAGATATCCTCTCTCCGTCCGTAATCCGGTTCCAACTAAAGAATTGCTAGCAATCTCTCCCCTGAATTGAATTGTATTTGTCCCTTTGTCAGACGTCCTTTCTATTTTATTTCGTTGGCATCATTTGTGGATGCTTTTATGTAACGAGTCGCGAATTTTTTTTCAGTGTTCGTTATTCTCTGACAGACACAGAACTATGACACTACATTTATGTTTGGTGATAACTTCTGTTTAGTCACTGTTATGCGAGTGCGAAGAAATGGGTATGTGCGCGTAAATTTTCCACGGTACAAAATTTCAAGTTATATTTCGTAAGAATTACAAATCGTCTCTCGCCTCTGTTTTCTGCATTCTATTTTATAGCGTTTAAGGTGGAGGGAAAAATTCAAAATTTTCATTCGATGTAAGTTTCCGTTAGTGTTGGCAGAGAAAGAGTTGAGAGCAGAAACAGTTGCTCTTTGCCTAAGTGCGCTGCGCACAAAGCGATTCTCTTGTGTACAGAAGCGTTTCTTTTTACAGTCCCTTTGCGGAATTTCCGTTTTTTGTGGGTCCTTCGCGTCCGTTGACTTGCACCGGTGAATTTATACCCGTTTTATGGCGAGCTCTCCTTGTTAACGCTAGGAAATTCCTCATTCGCTTTACTCACGCTCGTCGGTTAGTGAGTCTTTTTTGTACTGAGCGCCGCTATCTCGGTGTTCAACTCGAAACTTTTGCCCCCTCATTTTACAGCGTCTAGAACAATCGGCAAAAACCTGTAATGGCTGCCGGTGTTTTGCCATCGTCGATAAATTTATCGTCGAATTCTTGGCGTAGTGAGATTTTCCTGTACAATTTGGAGTTTATTCGGAACTGGTATTTTCCGCTGTTTTTTCCCCCTTTGCATGGCATACCTGCCGTTGTTCTGAGCGAGTTTCTCGTCACCGTCGTCTAATTTCATGCAGTTTTAAATGTTCTGAGATCACCATTTACTTGCGGTCATCATTATCTTTAGTATAATTTTTTGCAGTGTTGGGAACGTCATCCTGACAGTTGATTCGTTTGACTTTATGGTTTGAATTGGTCCTATTTTTTATGAAAGCTTATTCGTTTGACTTCGTGGTTTGAATGAGTCATCCTTTTTTTCGTTGAAAATTTTCGAATGTATTTTATTTATAATTAAAATAGATTTCAGCCGTACACTTGGGTCCATTGAAAACGAGAAGGTGTGAGTTTCGAATATTTTTTGTATGTCTCTACTGGGTTTCTAGTACGTTTGTGTAGACTTTCGTAATTTTTATTTTTATGAAAACGCACCATGTTATGGGTATCGTATAGGACTCAATATAGTTCTATATGCATCACTGCTGTATTTCGTGAGTCTCTAGTTCCATCATGATTGAACTGCAATTCGTTGTTGCCAATTGTTCTCTGAGTGCGACTTCGGTGCTTATAGTGAGGAAGGAATAATTGCACCGTCCATTATCTACTGCTAAGAAGTTTATGTTGTCACGTAGGTCTACACTTGCTTGGAACGTGTGTATTGAGATATATTTTTTGCTGGATATTTGTTTAATTTTTCGTGTTCAGGTGACAATTTTCTGCATTCAAAGTTCGTTGTTATCAGTTTTGGATAATTGGCGTTCTGTTGTTTCGTCTGCTTGTCCGAGTTACTAACTTATGGTTGTCACTGAGAAAATTCCGTTTCAAGGTCGCCCCTGTACAAAGCGGTACAGTATCGACGTGCGAACAGTATAAGCGTCATCCGACGTTCCGGACGAGACTAGTCCGATTTCTAGCTGAAACACTGAGTGGAGATATTCTATTTGTTATAATTGATCGTAGGTGAACGATTTTCAAGCCTTTCATGGCGTAGATCTTTTGTGTGTGGTGGGGCTGTTTTGGAGCAGCCGTAGCGGTGTGGGACTATAAAATACACGAGGCGTTCACACACAGCAAGGCGCCGCGGTCTGGCACTCTCTTTTATGACATTTGCATTAGCGACTTGTTCTTGATGCGAACAAATATTCTTTGAATGGAGCTTTTAGTGCTAGGTAATGGCAAAGAGATTATTGTAAGGGGTATTGTGAGATTTCGTAATGTACTGCCCATAGCATTAAATAATGTAGTTTTCCATTCTTAGGAATGTCTCTTCCTGTCGATGATGATGCATCAGATGTATTGCTTCACTAACTAGCGCCTTCGTTTGCAGCAAATTCAGTCTGTAGTTTCATTGCTTTTTGGTTATGTTTTCGGCATAAAATATATGAGCCGTAACTCTTGGTGACTCGCAGACTCGACAGCCCGCGCGTCGCTCTCTGTTGTCGTCTGATTATTCTTGCGCGAGTATCCATTCAATTTTGATGCTATTTTTCAAATCCCATATCTATTTTACATGACGCTTGTTCACTGCTGCTTTTCTGCAAAGTTATTACCGTGTTTCGAGTTTTAGTTCATCAGTTCAGCTTCGTCGTATCCGTAAGTCCTTGAAATTATTCTTTACTTATGGTATGATAATTCATATTTTTGTCTTGAATTGCGCAGCAACTTATCATCCTTGTTATGTTTCAAGTTTTCTTCTGTTGTGCTTTGTGCTTGCAAAATTTTGTGTGCTTGGAAAAAGGTTTCTGTATCGTGTTTCTGAAACTAAGTTATACTTACTGAGGGCTCGAGCAGCACTATATGACGGACAAACGACAAGTCCGATGATAAAAAGTAAATGTATTTCTAAACACCGCTATTGGTTCTGCATTAAGATTAGCTATTATCTATACACTTTTGTAACGTATGTTTCCTCCAGCAAATTCCGACCATGTAGAATTGGTAAGCAAAACATTGCAATGCAAGAAATTTTTGGAAGTAGTCGGGTAACTTTCTGATTGCCCCTCGTTTGAGTGTACATGTCTGTAGCTGCACTTGCTCTTCGCAGTTGTGGTGCACTGCTCTGAAGGGCGAAGTTCTGCATCTCAAGTGTGTGGGAAGCCTGATACGAAATGCCGTAGAATTAGTTCCTTGACTATAACTTTTAAATATTTCACTAGAATTCTCAATAAAATTTGTCTTTTAACAACAAAGCCGTCCTTATATTCCGGATTTGTGTGGTCTCAGTTGAGTGCACTCGTTGCTAAACTATGTAATCAGGTGCGTAATTTCGTGTCATTAATACTTTATCGTAATTTCAGTTCGCCGATAAAATACGATTTGCAAGCAAAACGTATCAATACATTGGGATACATCCTCGCCTTATCAGTGCTTGTTTGTTTGATACATTTTTGAAGTTCACGTCAGACGTGGCAAGACTTCATGGGCAATTATTGGTGGGCGAACCGTTCGTCCCTGCACCGTTGGCGACCGTTTCTCTCTTGTTGAATTAATTCTGCAACCCGGCCCGTCGCGATTGGATTGCGCAGCTTGGTGTCCTGTATTGTCACTCGACGCCGCCTAGCCGTGCAAATACTACTCGTCAGGAATGTAGTTCACTTGTCCTTTGTCTGAAACACCTTCTCCCTTTAAAATTGTGTTCTTCTGAAATAATATCATTTAAAGATGTTTTTAACCTCCCTGTCTCGTCCCACTGATGAGAGTTGATGAGAATGCTCTCTACCAGGATAACGAAATTCTGTTGCAATGCAGGGCCACTTTAATCCAAAGACTTAAAATATCTTATGGGACGCGAGAGAATGTTACGTTGTAGATCATGAAGACAACGCACCGTCAGGTCCCGACGTGTGAGAGACTAACGAGTGCATGTAGGAGATGCTTGATAGATCGTGCGTTGCGAGACAACGATCCTTGCTGCAGGATGTTGAAGTGCTTCATGGTGTCTTAGTTATGTGCTAACTGTGGTGGCTTTTAGGGCATTTGAATCTGCTTATAGCTGAGCATAATGGCCAAGTCCTCAAAATATCTAGGTCGCGCTCTGGTTTGATCTCCGCGTAACGTAGAGCTAGACTTTTGAAGTGAGAAAGCTTAGAGCCTCGTCTTAAGAACTGTACTTTGAAACGGTTACCCTCTTCTGAAGGAGGAATGATTCCTTATGATGATAATGTTATTAATATTTAAGACTATCCTGCACCTCGTCAAGGGCTTTTAGTGAGTTAATTAGTGCGTTAATAATGCGCTCTGCAAATCTGCTCGCATGTCATTTCATAGCTATTACGAATCAAGTCTGAATGAATGTGGTTCACACGTGCAATAATTTACGCGGCATCTATAGCATACTTATTTCAGTCATGTGTGTCAGTGTTAGTCCGAGTTTTATGTGATTTGCTTTACTCTCTTCGATCGATTTGATATAAAATGACCCTTTGAACTTGAGTCACCGATGTTTTGTGTACTTATTATCAATAATAAAACTGGTTCATTAATGTGCATATTTTATAACCATGATGCACTTTATTTAATAATCAATCAGTTGATTGTTTGATGTACATTTGATATACTGATGTGATGTAGAACGAGTTCAAAATTACATCAGTAACCATGCAGTTTTGTTTACTATTCGATTTTGTGAGCCGTATCTTATTTAAATTTCAGTTCGAAATGCGAAAAATTGACTACCTCCATTCATCATAGTTTGTAAATGCGGTATGACGACTTGAAAACATTACTATGAAATAGCGCTATACCTCTACCCGCGTGCTTTAATTTTTAATGTTACCCAGTCACGTTCACGATGTCATCTCTGTGCGAGGTAATCGGGTAAATGAGCCGGTATGTTTGAGTACGAATAAAAAGAGATCCCTTCTAGCTTTCGGGGCGTAAATTTTATTTCTGCGGACACGTCTGGCCCTTAGAACTTCATGAATCGTTGCTGCTGTTGCCTAAATCAGATTCTCTGCTCGTAATCTGTTGGATCGGCTCATGTGTCACTTAACTTGCCATGTTGGTACGGGAATTTTTTTTATACATGGAGGTTTGTGTCTATTGGGTTGTTTTTAATCATGAAAGTGTTACTTATATCATCTGCGTGGGCAATTATCTTCTAGATTCGAATGAGGAACATTTGAAAGGATGGTTCTTTTACGTATCAAAGCACCATGCAAGTGATGTTGAACTTGTGCTTTATTGCTTTAGTTTTTAGTGATGGTGACTTTTGTTTTCTTATGCTTCTGTTTTCCATCTACGCAACATCTTAATATTAATTTGAATATGGTTCTTAACGATTGTTTCTTTTTCGACTTAACTGTAAAATTGACGGCGTATTCGTGTTTAAATTCGATCAAGTTAACTTCGATTTACTGAGATACGATCAGTGAAGATACGCTTGTCCGTACCCGGGTTGCAGGAACTACGTCGACCTTTCCAAGCGCAGTGCTCTAAATAGCCTCATCTAAATTTGCACTTCTCATGTTACCTACTATGCTAGATTTGTAAACGAAGCGACAGCATCTTTTCAACGCTTGCGTATAATAGCTAACAAAGCTGCTGGATTTACCTAGAGCTTCGTTTTCCTTCTAAAGGTTTCGAAATTCAAGTGTGTTCGGAGCTCACACCATCGAATAAAGAGATTTGAGGTAAGCTTATTATGTCATTTTAAGTGCGTTTTCATGAACGCACTTGGCCGGCTTGATGGGTGATGGGGTCCATTTCAAATGATGTGCACCAGAGCAGCGCTGAGGCCTCAGACATGTCAGGCGTGTGTCAGTGTCAGAAGTATGAGCTATGGGGCGCAGGGCAATCTCGTGTTGATATGGTCGTGCCGCCCATGCCTCGAGGTCTACGCTGTATCAAGTTCTTCGCCTCAGGCATTTCTACTGCAGATTTCAACTTTCATTTCGATGTATGAACGCGATTACAGAGTGTACTAAAAGTGAAACCATATTCGGACGCATTCCCTTATCCTCCTTGTTCTATCTCTTCGAAGCAGTGATGAAAATATTTTTGCCGTAGTAAGAACGCATGAAGATTCATCTGCTTTCACGAGATATGCCTGCCTTTATGTACTGTGATTACCTGTATGAAATTGCAGATAATTAAATGAGTTGATACAAGCATTAAGAACTTATCACTGGTTAGCTGAGACCCTTTGCATACATTCGAAGTAGCACGAACTCCGCAGGACATAGAACTCTGTGTTTTTCGCTGCCTGATCTTAATGTAAAGTTGAGATGCATTAAAACATAATCCGGTGATTTAGAGACAATACCGGCTGTAAATTTTAATCCCTCAGCGCCGTCTCATAATTTAGGCGATTTTTCATGCACGATACCATAACTGTCCGAAGCTCGTATGTTTCATCGACTTTTCAGGGAAATAAACATTCAGGTGAACGATTATTGTTGGTTCTCAACTTCTGTAATTGTCATTATTTGTATTCACTGTACACCTCTGATGTCCCTATAGTAAATTATGTCTCTCATAACACTGGGGAACACTCATGTTGTTGCATTAAGAGAAAGACCTTTCTATAATCAATTTGAGT
>VOMN01048197.1:0-10249 GCA_014899125.1 Orchestia grillus | reverse complement strand
CTCATCCCCCCCCTCCCCTATTCCTCCATGGTCCCCTCATCTGGTCAGCGCATTAGCTTGACTGCTTGAGATTGTGAGTCGCCATTGATGCTAGCGTCAATTATGGCATACGTTGTCAGCAGTTCAGTGGCCTGCTTTGTTGATCCTCTAAATAAATTAGGAGAGAAAGTAATGTAAGTGGTCCGTTTCAGTTAAGAAAGTTCGGCCCCGTACCGTCAATTTCTAAGTTCGGCTTCGTGTCTTCCATGATCAAGTCGACTTACATTTAGTCTCGTATTTGATCGTTAAATAAGGACCCTAAATTTTCTCAATTTGAGCATTAATTTCCGTTGCCTACGTTGACAGTGAGCGTGGCAACCTTGAAGAACACTTCTGGGGGGTTGACCACAACCCCACAACCTCTGGGCCATAGCGGGACCGTTCACAGAGCATTCGCCTTTCATTTGATTTTGAATTTTCCATTTTCATTGGAATCAAGCTAAATGAACTTCTTGTCTTTTATCCCTGCTGTAGCTGCTACGAAATCTTTTCGTCAATTACTTCTTGATTTTACACAGCTTTGTCGATTTGCGGCGCCTGAGTGTTTTGGCCAGTGGCCTTTTTAGGTTGCGATAAATATTCTGTAAATAAATTCTCAGTAAAAACTATGTAACATGGAAAGAAACTCATTTCTTAGTGACAATGCAAGGGAAGAAATCAACCAATCTTCAAGTGATGTCAAAAAAGCATGAAAATAACGAGGTACATCATAAGGTACTTGAATGCAAGCAAGACAATTATTGAAAATATAAACTTAAATAGAAAAACCCGCCGTGAAAAAGGTAAATAATTTTACCAATGTTTAACTTATATGGTATGGAAAAAATACTAAGGCTGCTAAAAAACGCTACTCCACAGCAGCAGTTAGGCTATCTTCATGAAAGCGGGGCCGCCGAAATGTCGCTTGACGCTGCAGCAAAAATATCAGGATGATCTGAAAATTAAAAAACAAAAGCTAGGACTCTCCGACGGAAGAAAAACGTAAATGCAACAGAGTTTCGTAGGTTAAGAATTGCCTCAAAGTTGATTTTTCAAAGATTATTTTCACAAATGTGTGTTGGGCTTCGTTTGGCGGTCATGAGGGTTTGGCGAGAGGCAGAACTCTAGAAATCCGGAATGTTCCTTGCTTTTTGAGCCCAGCAAGAAGGCAGAGGTGAGATGTTCTGGGCCGGCCGCGGTCAGTGACAGGTTAGTTGGACCGTTTTGAATTCGAGGAGTAAAGTTGAACTCCGAGTCTTACACGCATTTCATGCATCTGAATTTTTTCCTTGGTACTTCTCCCAAACGAGGAGTTTCAAGCTGAATAACAATTTCAGGTATGATAAGGTTCCTACCCTCACATCATAAGCCTCCTACCCTCGTATTATAAAGTTCCTGCCCTCGCATCGTGGCTTACGCAGGAAAATTGAAAAAATAAATATTCTGTTAGAGAACAATTGATGGATTGACCTATGGTCTCACTAGACTTCAGTTGCACTGGGAATCGTAGTCTCAATCAAAAATCAAATCTAAGGCATACCTAGACGGTAGGCAGTGCACAAGCAATGATGAACTCGACCGGTCGATTATCTTGACCATATTTATATATATTCGTTTTGTGAATGGTCTTGAGTGACGAGGACCCTATGATCATGTATAAAGATTATTTGAATTGCATGCTATTTATTTTCTTTCGTTACGTGGGATTTTTGATGGGTTATTTTATCAAATACAGGCGCTTAAAGAATTACATCCACAGCTACATAATAGAACTTGACACCATAAAAATATAATTTTTGTTATTAAAAATGATAAAGTTTGAGTACTGTTTTTTTGATATATGATAAAAAGCAATCATTAAACCTCTAATATTTGAATTATAAGCTTCACATTCAAACATATCGTTTCCTACCCCCATTCATCGGGCCGATTTGCACACGTTCAAACGACAGCTGCCTTGTCAGTTGGAGGCGTCATGGGGCGAGAGCTCGCAGGCGCGAGCGGACGCTGCTCTTCCTTCGCAATGACCTCTGATGAGAGGCAACTTAAAAAACCCTCGCTTCATAACAATATATTTTCTTACCGCAGATCCCCTTTTGATTTTAGATAAAATTCTCTAGTCAAATTATTCTTTTTTTTATAACTGAGAAGAAGAAACATGATGCATATCTCGGTAGTCGTAATTTACTGAAATATTGGAAAGGTTAAATGTTATGTTTACCAAGAACTAATGTTTTACCTCTAAAATATTTATCCGGTAAAATTGTAGCTTAGACCTAAAATACATTCCACAGTTATTTGCACAGTGTAAAATATTCTTTGATGCGAGATTATCCGCAAAACAAACGAATATGAATTGAGCAACTATGTCAACTTCAACATGGCCTTGAAAGATCATTTTTAGAGCCAGTAACATATTAAAGCAGAATAAGAATAATTCATAATCTAAGATTTTCACGACTGAAAGAACTCACACTTGCGTGACCAAATGACTTTAAAACAACGCACGCACGTGTGCCCGAGATGGGGATTTGCTTGAGTTCTCCTCCCCGCGCGTGGGGCAGTTTGCAGTCTGCAGGACCCAGCGACGCATAACCAAGCAGGGGCCCCACCACCTCGTCCCCGGTGCAGCGGGCGGAAGTGCGGTCACGCTCGAGGGTTTGACGAGTTCACGGCGTCCTGACAGGGCCTCGACTTGGCCGGACGAGATGGCTGTTGAACTCCTGCCAAGACGCGCCTGTTGTCTGATTGTTGCCTCTGCAAAGTTCCGCTCGCGGACCCCATGAAACTCGGATGAAACTCGTCATAAAACTCGTAAAAAAAGACCTGCAGTAGAGATCGGCGTGGCAGAGGGAGCTTGGATTAAATTCATGCATCCAAGATATAGCTTGATGAATGTGTTTAAAGCCGCTATGTCATTGTGAGCACCAAAAATGAGTGTAATTCAATTTTAAAAATCAACAAAAATGAGATGATATCTCATGAAACATTAACCTGCATTAAATAAATAGATTTAACTCACTGGAAAACATGAAAAGTAGATAAAAAGAGCAAAATTTATGTCTCTCACAAATAAGGAACTAAGAAGTGAATAAAAAATTTCCTTTTAAATTGATCCTTAAATGAAGTGGTGATGTTTTGCAACTGCACAACAATATTATAAAAGTGTGTTTTGCAGTCCCCGCTGGTTGCCCCAACCCGACCGAGGCTCAGTTTTATCGGCATTTCAAAGGTCCGCAGCTCAGATCAGATGCCGCGGCCTTCATGTCCAATAAACAACTGCAATCAATTCGCGTGCTTAAAAAACAAGTTCCAGGTTTCAATTCAAAGGCCTGTCGATAGGGATCAGAGATGACACAAAAAGGCCTAGGCCTGCCGAGCAAACACTCAATTTGATGGAGGCCTGCTAGGTGCACGCACAAGCCCACTGCACCCCGCTCCGGACAGTTGGCTCGCTCTCTTTGCTGCATTTCGCCAACTGCAGCAGCTGATCTCACTGATGCTAGAAAATTTTGTTCCTTCATTGCATGTTCAAAGTAGATGTCAGCTTAAAAGGGAGTCGTCCTGTCTGGTCATTTGGCCACCTTGTTCAACGACGCTAAAACAGCCATAGAGGTCCTTCACTGGCTGCATCCCACTACCTTCAGAACTAATACATTCATATGACATGATTGAACGTAAATATTTTTTCACAGCATAGACTGGATCTTTTTACAGTAAAATATATTGGTCAAAATTATTTTTCGCTAGAATCGTTTGAGGATATTTTCTTATGTAACTTCAATTCAACTGATGTATAAAACTGGACCATTTAGATATTTGATATTATTTTCTAATGAAACATGAACAGAAAACTGCATCACCCAACTTTTGAGTGCTGTTGTATTGGGGATACCGATAACATGGAATCGCCCATTGTGCAGATTTTAAAATGGAAACTCATCTTGCACGAGCTATTACTTGATATTAGTTTAGGTTTTGTCCATAACGCTTACCCAACCCGGAGGAAAGCTGAAAAACATACTTAAATACTGGTAGTAAACTCCGTAGATTTTTGTACTGCTATGAAATTCCTTTGGATTTCAGCTGAACGTCCTTACCCTAGACTATAGTATGCTATTAGATTTCAAAATATTGAATCAAGGTTTTTGAAATTGAATTAGAATGTAAAGGTTCTTTTATGTACGAAAAGCGAGCAATACCTGTTTTTAATATAAAGTTCCTAATTAAATTTCAGAATTCATTATTTTCTTTAAAAACATTCTCAAGTTTTAGATTAGCACTGAGCTTGTTAAACGACGTGTACCATCTCTATCTGCAACTACTACTGAGCAAAATTCTCGGGCGTGCCATTTTGTGTTCACTTTGCACCTTTTATTATAAGCAGCCCAATGGAGTGGATTTTGAGTCATTTGAGGTAAGCATTTTGGCGAACGTAGAATTTTCCAAGATTAACTCCCACTACCCTGCTATGGGTGTGAGTGTAGCGACCTTTTTCCACCGGGCAGCTCATCCTCCCTGCCTGGTCTGTCTCAGCTGTGCAGCTCAATTCCCTACCCCGCCTTCCCAGGCAGTTCACTTCGCCGTGAGCCTGCTCATTGACATATTTTTCATACAGCATCTCCATAATGAGTTATTTTAAATTTTATCAAGTACTATTTTAAAGCATCATTTCTGCTGTACCCTGGCCACAGCACCATCTCCACAGCCTCACCTCCACAGCACCACCTCTACAACACCACCTCCACAGCACCACCTCTACAACACCACCTCCACAGCACCACCTCCGTAGTACTATCTCACTCTGCCGTCCGTGGCAAAGCTCCTACACGTCTCTTGTTCCTAGCAAGTCAGTATTAGAGCCCCAGATTTCCCCCAATGACTTGTCACAGCATCGCTCGCCTCCTACAGCTCCCACCAGCCCCCAGCAGCGCCCCGCTCCTGCGTTGTACTCCCACAGGCGCGACTGGCTGCAGCCGATGCCTCCAGACCTGCTCTGCAAGTCGCAGGCGCGTCTGGGACGAACAAAAGAACAAGAGTCCTCGAATCGCTAACATTTTAATTAATTTTTCTACGCACTCAGAAGAGTCCGGAAATTTTTGCCTTTCAAGTAGTAATGGATTGCAGAAATTAGAATAAAGAAGCAGTGCGAAGACTACCGCCCCGTCCATTTGTTCCGGGCGGAGGCAGGCTCTCGCTCTTAAGGCTCTCGGTGCGGAACTCCGGCTGTGTGCGTGGCTGCCGGCCGTGAGCTGGAGAGTGAGGCTCAGTTCTCTTATTATGGCAGCACGAGTATTTTCCAATTTTATTTTTCAACGAAACTAGCCAGCAAAATCAGGGTTTCCGATAACACTTACATAGGTGATTTTAAGCACAACAGGGAGCTCAAACTGGACCCTGAGAGCTCATCGTTGGATTAGAAGCTCTTTGAGATGACGCAAAACCAAAACAAAAGCATACAAAACATACGAGTACCTTCAGTTTGGTGAGTTAGAATGGATATTTCTGTCTCTACTGTAACATAAATAGAACTCTGCAGAAAAAGTTTAGCGTTAAAATTGTATTCTGCCGAAATAATGCAGGCTTGCTGAACATACCTTATGTTGCTCATGTTTAATATAATTTGAGACTGTAAAACGGATGGCATGCTCATTATGGGTTCTGAAAGTAAAATATTTTTTTTATCGTTCGTGTGAACTGCTCGTTTATTTTTCACCTTAATTGATAGGTGAGAAACAAACAGGTGACCTAAAACTCTACGAGGGAACATTCGAGTTCATTCTCAGATTTGCAGGCAAGCACCTAAAATGTTCGACCTCACGCTTGACTGTGATATAGTTATCTCTATTTGCTGGAAATTCTCGTCTCTGCAAGCGAAACTGGTTTCAGAAACTGACGCCAGCTCGACGCGTCCTGCTGCCTCAGTCCAGGCAATGAAGCGTTGTAGGGGCCACCATAGCTCACCCACAGCCCACACTACAACGCCGCCTGGGAAAACAAAGCAAATTAACCGAAGTGTTACATGGTGACAACCGAATATCTTTTAGAGTTTTACCATCATTCCTCCACATAATGAAATGCTAGAAACATTATAACTCATCCTCAAAAAATACCTTTCATTTAACTCTTAAGTGCAACAAGTTATATTAATACACTATCTATTACACTGAAATGTCCCCAAATAACAGCTAAACATCACTAAACTCGCAGACATTTTCAAGTAACACCCAAACAATACAATTGAACAGCATATACTGATAAATTGTGCTAAAATATCACGAGAGAAAACTTAAACATCATCAAGAATACCAAACTTTGCTCAATAATCTTCAATCATTGCTAATAAACTATCAAACGTAACGAAACAGAAGATTATAGTAATTAAAAAATTTTATCATTGAATAATAGTACACTCACCTACGTAAGTAATAGTAAAATCATCAGACAATTGCCTTAATGCTTTTGAGTAATTCCGAGACCGCAAAGTAATGCCCAGTAGTGATCAAAAGTACGGGAACACAGCCAAAGAGCTTCCAAACATCACTAAGCACAGCTCAGGCGTCAAACCACACCTTATGTCACAATCAATGTGCAAAACTGACCAAATTACACTCAAACTCCCTTTACCAACACCAGTAAATGAATTCAAACTCTCTCAAACAACACTAAAACACCAGTACTTACACTCAAACGCCGTCAAACAACACCCAAACACCAGCACACAGCCACACCGGGGGATGACGTCAGCAGTTTCCTTAAAGCTGACGACGATTTCAAGCTTCACTTCAGACTCGAATCGTCGGAGGTGCTGTGCCCACCCAAGTTGTAACTCGCTTCTGAACTAACGCTTCCTGGCGCACGTTCTCATTCTTATTTCAAACCTACGTAACACACAAACGTCACATGTGCATGTGTACGTGATGAGCCTGATCAAATCTTTAGGCTTCATCACTCTGCGTGCAGGTACTCTGAAGTTTGCTGTTTCATTCAAAAACTGATACCAGTAGCTTTATCTCCCTCATTTTTTCTTCGCCTAGAATATATGTACACACAAGGAACAAATAGACGCAGAGCAGATCTCTCTCAAATAAAAATTGGTGCATGGAGACGAACCCGACGTTTAATACTTTCATTTATTTCAATATCGAACTAAATGTTAACAATTTTGCAATCAACCCTGCGTTGACGACTATACTGTTTTCGCTCGTGTCGGTTAGTGTGATTTTTGTAGCTGTAAATTTTGTTGGGCTCTTTTGGACGGCGCTTTTATCACTCTTCATGGTCACGCTGTGATAGAATTAGGAAGTTCGTCCAATCAGGTCAGTATGTCTTAGCTCTAGCATGAAATAAATATACGTTCCTTATAACAATCCAGGTGACATACAGGAGATGGGAACGTAAAGGTAGATGTATCATCCACCCTTATGAGGACAGCCTAGACAAACTGTTTCAATCGTAGACAGCCATGAACAACAATTCGCAGAATAAGAGAAGCGTCAAATTCTAGCAACCAAGTTATGAGGTATTGAAACTGCAGCAGAGCGACAAGTTACACCCTTGCATAACATACCTGAAACCATATATGTAAGACTGTAATGCGATGTAACCATATATGTAAGACTGTGGTGCAAAGCATCCGTAGATGTAAGATTGAAATGTAATATATTCGTATATATAACAATGCAATGCGATACAACCATATTTGTAGGACTGTGATGTGATACAACCGACATGTGAAACTGTCCTGCGATGCAACATAGAGTACAGAAGACCTCACAGGAGACCCACGGCCGCTCAGTGCTGCAGTCGCTCAGTCGGTGCCTGAAATACAACATAGACGAGCCTTGACTTCACAGCTGCTCAATTNTCGCTTATCCTTCAATTCAAATGTTTGCATCATTTATTCATCGAATCTAGAAAAGGAGGCTTAACTGAAATAAAAATTTACGTTCGTTATATCTTATCGCGGCGGACGATTTGATGTTCATACATGATAACCAGATTAAATGATATTTAAATGATTAAATAAACTAAAGTTAATTAAAGAACAAAGTTTGTTAAGTAAAAACTTCTTCAGTTAAAAAGAAATACTACCTAGAAGTGCAAACATAAATCCTTCACCTTTACTCATATGGCCTCTGAAGAGGAATGCAGTGCATGGGGATACCTTTCTTAGTATTTAGAAAATATGACAATGGGGAATGAAGATATTTTTAATAGTGAAGCATTTTGTGCGTCGCTTTGTAAAATATGCCTAAAAACATTTTTGCTCCTAAATTATTAGTACAGAAATAGAGCACATTTTATAAAGTGTGGTTCCATTCGAACAAAGCTGAAAATATTTTAATAAACATGTCTTGAAAATAATTTTTTTCGAATGCTAGAGAGATTATTAAAACTAAGCCGCCTCAATATTGGTTTCCTATTCCGCAAGTAATCTTAAATTATTTATGGTTTTATAATTGCAAACCTGTTTATTACGTAATCATCGATAAATTTATATTTCAATAACGAATTTTTTTCGTAAAATTAGAGTGGAGGATTTTAAAAAATAATTAATAATGAGCTACATATCCATAACAAAGTCTCTTCAGTTTCTTGTAATTGGTCGGATAATGATTACTTCGACTTTCTCTTCAGATTTGGGAAATCAGGAAACCAAAATTATTCAAAATCGTAGAGCTTCAGTAAGCAGACGTCAATTGACATCCAATGCGTTAATACGAATTTGCTTGTCTGATCTTGTCAATATTTTCTTCATCTTGAGCCAACCTTCATACCTCGATGCCCTCAACACTGAAGAGTCAGACGTGAACTTCTGAAGCATAATACTAAACTTGTAGTATCATATTGCTTTAATTTATAAACGATAGCTTCTGTGTTCCAAAGTACCCTCGTCAAACCCATGAATTTCTTGAGAGCTTAGCTCTTATTGAAAACATATTCAATCAGCGAGTTGTGCTTCGCCCCCAAATGAATTCGTCAATTCGTGTTTTCCTTTCTTTAATCGAACTTCAACGAAAGATTAACGAATTGTTTAGCTTATTTTTGTGAATTTTCTTGGAATGTGTTCCCATTGCCGGAAAGGATCGATATTTTCGATGGCCTTTTAAGAAAACACTTTCTTAAGCTCATAGAACATGAGTAATTTTTCTCATCTATTCAAGAGATTTTTTGGATGACCAGCCTTGACTGACTGAACAGGTGTGCTGAGCGGGCAGATTTAAATAAACAGAAATATTCAAAGCCAAGTCTACCAGACTCCTGAGTATTGCATAGCTCTCGAGCCTCAGTATCCTGTGCCTAGTATTCTCAGAAACAGTTATACATTTATTATAACGCTTTGAGCAAAATTTTGGCTTTAGCATTTAAATTAGTAATAAATCATTTTTACAGAAGGTAAATTTTGACTTGTCACGATGGTAGCGTAGGACATTTAATTCTAGAACTTCTGTGGCCGTGAATTTCTGCAGATAATAATTTCTGCATCACTGAGTTACGTCTGGGAATTTTGGCATGGGTGAATTTTCGGATCTGTGAATATTTGCATCTGATTTTTTTCAGTAGTGAATTTTGGCAACTGAGAATTTCAGCATCAGTAAGTTTTTTAATCTGTGAATTTTTTGCAACGGTGAATTTTGGCATCTAGAAAATTTTACATCTGTGAATTTGTGCATTTATTTATATTTGGGTCTGTACTTTTTTAATGTGCGAGTTTTAGTATCTGAGAATTTTTTTACTCGTAAAATTTGCATCTGCGAATTTATGCATGGAGGACTTTTTAGTAGATGAGTATTTGTTTCCATGAATTTTTTCATATACGAAATTTTGAGTGAAAACTTTTACAATCGTGAATTTAAACATCTGTAAAATTTTGCTTCCTTGAAGCATTATTCCCGTTATTTTTTTACCTTCGAGCACCTACTTCTATGAACTGTACCTGTAAACTTATAAATTTATATTCCATCTCTGAGCTTCACCTGTAAAGTAATGCATCTTTAAAATTTCTGTCCCTGTGAATGAAAAATTTTCTTCGTAAATATAATCCATGCAGCCATCTATATATTTAACATCTAGAATTTGAGTAATTCTAATTAATTAGTTGATGCCTGACTTCACTAACTGCGAGCTCTAAATTTACGAACTGATGACAGTAGCTGTAATAGGGAGTGCCAGTCCTGTCAACTCACAGGACGATTCGTCTCGCGGTTCCCTGCTGCAGTCCCTTCAC
>VOMN01048196.1:0-15975 GCA_014899125.1 Orchestia grillus | reverse complement strand
CATAGCTCCACCCAACACCGCCCTGCTGTCATGCCTGTGGCTGTGTGCAGGAGTTTGACCCTGCCGACCTGGACCTGACCTTCAGCGTGGACGAGGAGCAGTTCGGCCAGACCACCTCGCACGACCTCATGGAGGGCGGCGCCGACGTGCCCGTCACCAACGCCAACAAGGACAAATACATCGAGTGAGGCGCATGGATTGGTCGGGCTGTCTGTGTTGTGTGGTGCGTGTATTGGTCTCCTCGTGAAAGGTGTTTGTCTGTGTCCCGTGAGAGCAGGACGTGTGTCTGTGACTTCGTCTCGTGATAAGAGGACGTGTGCCTGTGACTTCGTCTCGTGATGAGAGGACGTGTGCCTGTGACTTCGTCTCGTGATAAGAGGACGTGTTTTTGCTGGTCTTGAAATAATAGGACGTGTGTCTTTGTTTTTGTCTCACAGGCATGAATGGCTTAGGATCACATTGGTGACGTTGCTCCCGCCGCTAATTTCATTATCACGTCGTTGCTGGTTGTGCTTTGTGACCTAGTCTGTGAGTTGGGTGAGATGCTTTGTCTTTGTTGATTCTTCGTGACCCGTCTGAGCCATTCTGCCAGGCGACGATACTGATCATATTAACCTATGTGACAAACGAAGGGTTCACGTGAGTCAAGTGGTGGCAGCACTGATGCCCTTAGACCAGGGGACAAATGAGAGGCTCGTCTGAGTCGAGGCTTGCTTGCCTTCTCAAGGCCTCATGAGATGCTCTCAGCGCCCGCAGTACGCGCGCTCTTAGCAGCTAAGCCACCAATGTTCATCGGGGAATTGTTGGCTACGAATTTTTTCTCTCTATCTTCAGAAACCCATCGCGGATTTTGCTAACAGCGTTCGTGTAGGTTACTAGAACCCACTGCTGCTGATGGTGTGTAGGAACAGACGGCAGTGTGTAGAAACACCGAGCAGGAGTAGAAACAGAAGGTGGTGTGTAGGAACAATGTGCAAAAGATCCAAGCCTGTATTGATGCTTTAGGGAGTCGCTTTCAGCATTGTTTACAATTTTCCCTTGTGTTGAAGCCAAAATGTGAAGCCTTGGGTCGTGAATTTCGGTGAGACTCTTAACGTGTGTCACGACCCTGGACCAGGTTGGTGATCAAGTGGCGCTTCGTGGAGCGCGTCAAGGACCAGATGGAAGCTTTTAAGGAGGGCTTCAACGAAGTGGTGCCCATCTCCCACATCAAGATTTTCGACGAGGTCAGTGACGGCTGGGTGTTGACTTCACTGTGTGCGCCCCTCATCGTGTAAGGCAGTAGCACCGATCTAACACCAGTGTGGCGTTCCCCCAAGTCTGTGTAGCTAACACCGCTGGGTCATCCCCAAATAAGTCACTAACACCGCTGGGCCATCCCCAAACAAGTCTCACTAACACCGCTGGGTCATCCCCAAATGTGTCACTAACACCGCTGGGTCATCCCTAAATAAGTCTCACTAACACCACCGCGTCATCCCCATACTATGTAGATCAGCAACACATACTAGACGAAAGGAAGTCGTAAGTTATGAGCGAGTTGGGGGGGGGGAAGCATCGAAGGCAACTGTTGGGAACGATCAAGAAAGAATATATATGATACTCATTTGTGAGTCCCTCTTGACTGTATTTCTGTAATCCCGTTCTACTCTTAGTCACTAGTGGCACTTCTTGATCACTTCGCAGTATCACGATGCTGGAAAATATCGAATTGTCTTTCTTTGACGTCTTTTAAAAAGGAACTTGCAACACACTCATTACTTTCCTTTACATTGGTCCCTAGGTACCTCGTGGAAGCGTTGTTATATAACACATGTTTGATGTATCTGTTGGGTGAAGGAGTGTACCGACGTGGAGTGATTCTACCGAGTCTCGCCATTGAGTTCTTCTAAGACCTTGCCATTATTTTCACAGTAGTAAAAATAATGCGTAGTGATTTGAGTTATTAAAATTCACTCCACCTTGTGTCACTTGAGGGAATTCAAGTTGGGAAGAAGCTATTATCAGACTACCACCCGCATTTAGGCGTAACGTCATGTTCCTCATAAAGATCATCCACGTTGTCGGAGTCACATTTGTACATAAACCGGAGTTTTGTGGACCACGTCATTGCTGGACGATTTCATTTTAATCTCTTCCTTTCACTCTTAACTTGACCTGAATTTTCCTTCCGACCCAGAATGAGCTGGAGCTGCTGATGTGCGGCATCGTGTCCATAGACGTGAAGGACTGGCGCGCCAACACCGTCTACAAGGGAGAGTACCATCCTAACCACATCGTCATCCAGTGGTTCTGGCGGGTGAGTGCCATCCTAACCACATCGTCAGCCAGTGGTTCTGGCGGGTGAGTACCATCCTAACCACATCGTCATCCAGTGGTTCTGGCGAGTGAGCACCACTACAACCACATCTTTCTTCATCCAGTGACGATATTACGGTGAGCAAAGTATTCAGTCTGCTCGCCGACGGCGGCGATATCCTATATTACCGCAGATCTTTTTGTTGACGTACCTTTGTGGTGGCCACGGCCGACGCCGCACTGTCGCTTGGCAACGCCCCGTCCACACGTGATGCAAGAAGGCTGTGTCCTGCTGCAGGTGGTGCTGTCATTCGACAACGAGATGAGGGCTCGGCTGCTGCAGTTCGTGACGGGCACGTCCCGGGTGCCCATGAATGGCTTCAAGGAGCTGTACGGCAGCAACGGCCCCCAGCTCTTCACGATCGAGATGTGGGGCGACAGCACCAACTACCCCCGCTCCCACACCTGGTCAGTGCGCTGCTCTCAGCGCTCGTGTGGCTCCTTTGTTGAGTGCTGGGTCCTTGTTCGGGGAGGGGTGATGAAACCCTAGCCCTTCAAAGGGGTAATTACCCTTCCAAAGCGTAATTACCCTTCCAAGGGGTAATTACCTTCTAAGGGGTAACTACCTTCCAAAGGGTAATTACCCTTCCAAGGGGTAATTACCCTTCCAAGGGGTAATTATCCTTCCAAGAGTTGATTACCCTTCCAAGAGGTAATTAACCCTTCCAATGGGTAATTAACCCTTCCAAGGGGTAATTAACCCTTCCAAGGGGTAATTAACCCTTCAAAGGGGTAATTAACTCTTCAAAGGAGTAATTAATCCTTCAAAGGGATAATTAACCTTTCAAAGCGGCAATTAACTCTTCAAAGGGGCAATTGACCCTTCAAAGGGGCAATTAATTTCTCCAAAGGGGTAATTCACTCTCCAAAGGGGCAATTAATTCTCCAAAGGGGCAATTAATTCTCCAAAGGGGGGGCCTCTTGTGCCTAGATTCCCCGTTGTCTTACGTCATCCTGAATGGCCTGCTCTCTTCGCTCTCTGGGAATCATGTTTCATGCAAACAGGGAGCTAAAAACTAACTAATAAATTAAATAATCTAACCTGTACCGTGTCGTGCAGCTTCAACCGACTGGACCTGCCCGCTTACCAGTCCTACCACGACCTCCGTCAGAAGCTCATCAAGGCCATCGAAGGCACCGTCGGCTTCGCGGGGGTGGACTAACGCTTCTCTCCCTCCTGCCAGGGGGCTGGCACCTTGGGCGCCTCTCTGACATCCAAACAACTGAAATGTGGCGTCATTTTGTAGTGCCGTTGGGTTTAGAGGAATGCTTCGGGGCTCTGGCTGTGCGTCTTTTTGGTTAAGGTTCAGGTGGCACGCAGTCCGTCGAGTCGCTCGGCGGTCAGGAAGCGAGCGCTAGGGTAGTTTTGTGACGGGCAGCAGCGTTGGTTGACCAAAAATAAACCTGCAGTCTTCCGTTCTGTGAGAGTGATTAGTTGTGATTCGGAACCGCGCCGGGTTTTGCCACCAATTTGTTTGGTGGTGAATGGACTGGACGTGGTTGTAGGGAGGTAGTACAGGCCAGTGTTCTGTCTAGGACAGGCAGTGTTCTGTCTGGGACAGGCAGTGTTCTGTCTGGGACAGGCAGTGTTCTATCTAGGAAGGATAGTGTTCTGGTGAGGTAATGTAGACGGTGATGAGTTAATCTTAGGAAACAACGTGGATTTTTCACCGTTTGCGTACACTGTACGTGGTTGTAGTGTGGTGATGACGATGAGGGAAAGAGAGGAACGTAAAGTGTTCTGCCTTGGTGATGCAGCTGGGGTGAGTTACAGCCGTACTAAAATCCTTGTATTCCGTTACGCACTGAACGTTTTTTAATGTTGCATTCTGCCGGAGTGATGGTTGCTGTGAGTGCGTAAGCCCGATTTCCTTCATTCCTGCGTCCTGAAAATCACCGACCGATGAGTCTACTCCTTTCCAAAATCGGTTCAATCTGTCTAACCCAAAATTTCCAGGATTCTGCTGGCCGTTAGGTCCCTAGTATCGCCTCCATTCCCGGACGGCGTTCCTGTTTTTGCTCAGCGTGAAGTCGAGAAGAGAGGCTGAACGTTTCTCAGCGAATGCCCAGAATTAGTTCATTTCATCACGGCAATATTTTCAACGTAAATTTATTACTACACACCAGTATGTACTTCCAAAATGACGTTTGTACGGCACCTGAATGCTTCTAAAACGAATCCATTACAACACGCGAATGCCTCCAGATTGAATTCATTACAACACGCGAATGCCTCCAGAATGAATTCATTACAACTCACAAATGCCTCCAGAATGAATTCATTACAAGACGCAGCAATGAGCGAGTTCAAGTCTCGCTCTCCATTAGGTTTCGGCTGTTCGGGGCCGCCTGTTGGTTTTGTGGAGTCTCGCGTCTGCTGGACTTCGCAGCCTCGCGACATCGTCCCTAGAAATTTTAGAAGCTTTTGTGCTGGCTATCGCTACTAGTGTTTCTGCGCACTGGGGGTGGGCGAAATGCATCCACGCCCACCTGGAAATGAAGCCATGGAGTATGTACATCCACGCTCACCTGGAAATCAAGCCATGGAGTATGTGCATCCACGCTCACCTGGAAATGAAGCCATGGAGTATGTGCATCCACGCTCACCTGGAAATGAAGTCATGAAGTATGTGCATCCACCACGCTCAACTGGAAATGAAGCCATGGAGTATGTGCATCCACGCCCACCTGGAAATGAAGCCATGGATTATGTGCATCCACGCCCACCTGGAAATGAAGCCATGGCGTATGTACATCCATGCCCCCTTGGAAATGAAGCCATGGCGTATGTACATCCATGCCCCCTTGGAGATGAAGCCATGCACCATCTCCGTGTGCCACTAGGGCGCTGGTGTGCCCGGTGTGGCTGGACACCTGGGAATTACCCCAGTCGTTACGGGTAACCCGAACACTTGCAAGCTACGGCAGGCCATTGAAATTTACCCAGCGAGCCAGAACTCTAGTTACGACCGAAGATTTGGAAACGGTTGGTATTTTTAAAGTAAGGCGAGGGATGGTTGTGACGACTTGTTGACGTGGCAGCTGGGCGTGAGAACTGTTCATTAAATCGAACATTCTGAGATTATTTCCGTTCTCCGACAAAGATAAATTAAATGTAGTTCTTGGGGATATAAGTGAGCTCTGACTGCTCTATTTTGAATCTATTAATGGTCGTTCACAGCTGTGAGATAAAACTGTTTCAGCTGCCTGTTATCCGCGTTGGTGAGATGGAACAGCTTCAAATCCGTAATTCTTTGTCATTCCTCGCATATTAGTTTCTTTCTTATGGAATAAAAGTTCGCTTCAATTTTTGAAGACAGGATTTGAAGCCTCGTACAATGCTAATCGTTTTAACTTCATAAGAGGCCTCTGTCTTTCAAACCTCGTGCCACTATTTTCTGTACTTTTTATTTCTTTGAGCCCGTTGTGTCTTGTCTTAGTAAAATGTTTATAAATTTAGAAGTATTTCTATGGTTCGTCGCATTTTTTGTTAGTTTTCAGTATTTCCCCAATGACATGAAGCTCTCTGTTGTCTTATGGTCATAAGATACTGAAGCCTGTTTTATTTTACGAGTGATTTCGAAGTGCAGTCTCATCGGCCGCTGTCAGAAAACTGCACTAGGCTTCAACTAGAAAGTCCTTCATGAAGGACGGTGGTTGCTGAAGGTTTAGCCCTCTATCGACCAAAAGGACCTCACGGTCCCGTTTCATAAGGCTGCTTCTAGTTTTTTGCAGAAGCTAAATGTGGTCTTATTGCGTGTGTACTTAAGGCTGCCACTCGTTTCTCGTGCAGAGCTAAATGCAGCTTTATCGCAGCAATATCTTGGTCGTGATGGGGTTAACCGTGCGTTCTGCATTGACGGCGGTAACTCCAGCCTCGTATAAATCCGCACTTTAAGTCATGGGGGGAAACACGCCGTGTCGGTGAGAAAACTCGTGATCTCGCCGCCGTATTATGCCTTGTTTGAATTTCTCCGATGTCGTTGGTGAGCAAATTCGTGTTTTTCGCTGGCTGTTTCGGTTTCTGGGCGGTGTGTGAACCATATTCCTTGGCGTCTAATTGGGTTTCCCGATTTTTGTACAAGAAACTTGCATTTGCTATGCTAGAGTAAATGCTCGCAGTGGTAATTATCGGCTGGTGCACGAAATGGCACGGCGAAGTTACGTGTGACATGGAAGGATATCCAAACAAGGCAGGTTCTCGCCCGAGATCCCATGGCTTCCACCGCACAATGTCCGGCGCTGGAGAGCTGTTTCTTTTCTGAGCGAGGAGATGAGAAGTGGACTTCGTTATTACTTCAACTCAATCCACCGCTTGAGTTCTGATTGGTTACAGTGTAAAAAAATATATCCTAATAAGCAGGACATATGTTGCTCTACAATCAGACAGATGTGTGAATCACGCTAACACTGAGGAAATTCTGTAACATCTCGTTTTGATGTCTCGATACTTTCACGTATGAACAAGTCTGTCGCAGTTAAGACAGGTTTGTGCACGCATGTTTGTTGAACATCCCTCACCCAAAATACTCAGGACGCAGTGTTGCGTCCAACGTTGACGATTTTTGTTATCAGTTTCACCTCAGTCCCAACTGCCGACCGTAGGGAGCCTTACTGACTGGTTGCTGGCGGTGATATTTGGTTCTCGTGTCGCTGTGTTCGACCTCCTCATCTCTTGAGGTTATTTTGATCAGTATGTTTTAGCTGTTGTCTCGATTTAATAAACTTTTGTTTTATGACGACCTAGCGTTCAAGGAGTCCTTCAAATTCAGCTGTGGTGTAGCTGTATTGCAATGAACTTTCAAGAGGTTTCTTATTTTTAGCTATGGTGTCTATACCTCTCTTGCAATCATCTTCCAAGAGGCTTTTAGTTTGAGCTATGGTTCCTGTAGTGTCGCTCCACTGCAAACACAGAGCACGCTCAGGTGTTCTCCATTAATTATTACCCTTGTGATTGTAAAGGTTTTGATATCATGTAGCACTTCTTTCGGGTGACCCATGGCTCATTTTGAAACATTTGCGTATATTTTAATTTTTAAATAGTGAATTCTGTTCCACTGCTGCCTTGTATGTTGCACCCGGGCGTGGTCTTGCGTTTTTCCTTCTATATACGTTCCCCTGTATGACCATAAACGTTCCAGTCGTCCAAACGTATCAGAAGCACAGTAGTTGTTTTCTATGAGATGTTTAGTGTGATTCCCGTAGAGTTAGTGATAGATTTAGACGTTAATTAAGATGGCTGCTGACTTCATCGCTGTCGATCTGCAGGGGCCAAAGCCGTACCCAACCTCCCTAGTTCCAGAGGGGAGGCTAGTCCCTAGGCTTCCTGATAGGACGGGGGAATATCTGGCTATGGGAGAACGGGCGAATTCCAAAGAGCTCAACCCCTCCGAGCTATTTGAGTGAGAAGGAGAAGAAGAAGAAGTACAGGGAAGAATTTAAGTTGAGACTAGAGACTTCCCCGGAAAAATCGTCCGAAAGTCCCCATAAACTACTTGTGCAAAACTAAGGCTTATGGTGCGGATGAAATGTATAGTGTAAGGTGTTCGTTTCTAACGCATAGAAATGCCATGTGGGCTCGAACGGACTCTGGGTTACGTCGCTCGATTTTGTGGAGGTCTGCTCTGGTACCAAGGGGTGAACTGCGGCGTGAGGGTCAGTTCCACGTGCAATACTCGTGGGGTTAATGTCACGTGCGACCCACGTGTGTGTAGTACCACACGCAGTGCACGTGTGAGCAATACAACCTGCAATGGAACTTGTGTGTAATACCACGTGCACTGTAACACCACTGTAAGTACGTCATTGCTTCTTCCTGACCCACACATCTGTGACGGACGTGTTTGTTCTGGATGACACATCGCGTTACCAAGACCACCTCTCAAAACTGCCTCCCGTCAGCCCCCAACTCGCAATAATAACTGTTGTGCTCTAGCCTCCTCTCCACGTCACGCGGTGGGCTGCGGCCCAGGCGCCTGCAGGACGAGCGGTCACATGCCCGGTGTCGTGGTGGTCGACCCTCGAGCGCGAGATGACCTGGCGGCGCCTTGGGTGGGCGAGGCCCTGTAGTGACTGGATTATTAGCATTTATATGCGTTAAGGCTGCTTTTAGCTTTGTGGAAAACTGTCTGCAGCCTTGTGTGTTTGGATGCAAGCAAGCTGCTTTTAGCTTTGTGGAAAACTGTCTGCAGCCTTGTGGGTATGGCTGCAAGAAAGTGGCATTTAGCTTTGCGTGAAAAACTAGCAGCGTTCTTATGAAACGGGCTCCTTCGCTCCTTTTAAATCAATGAAGGGTTTATAGAAGCGAAATGAAAAAAAAGCCTGAACGGAAATGTTTCTTACCTGAAGCGAAATAAAAACAAAATTACTTGATAAATATGTACAGTCAGAAACGTAAATGCTTTCGTTCATTCTTTACTTCAGTTTGCTTCTATCAAACCAGCAAACGTGTCGGATCATTTGGCGGTACCTTGTAGTGGTGAACTCGACGTCCGGGGAGGGCTGTGCTGTGCGCGACCGCACGTCCTTTGGTCCATTCAGCTTCTGACTGAAAATCGACGTGCACTTCTTGGCGATTTGATACGCTGTCTTGAACGCAAATGAATATTTCATGTACCTTTGTGGTTATGTTCCGATGATTCGTTCACACGCGTGTGCGTCAGTGGTGTGTGCGGGTTCGGGGTGGTGACTTTTGAGGCTTTTGCAGCGCCGGTTTGAGGAGTTTCAACGTTCGCGGCGGTGGTGAAAATAGAGGAAATAGAACCTCTCTCCCTACAGGTTTGCTGACAAAAATGCGTGATTTTCGTACGAGCATTTTTTATTTGCTCCTGGTGTAGGAGTGTGTATGTTTTGACGAGTTTGCTATTTTGAGTTGCGAAATGTTTTCGAAAAACTCGTCCTCCTGCGAAAGGGTTGCTCGCTGAATTTAAGGCATCGGAACACCGGAAGATTGACGGGATGTGCTTCAAGATACGGGACGTCAATTGAATTGTCTTCCGTCTCTTCTGATATTCAATCGGTGGTGCAAATTTCTCAAAGGTACGTCTTAGATAGACTTAGCCTGTGAAGCGACTAGCATTTGTGTATTTTTGGAGCGACTCGAGTGCTCTGATTATAACGAAGCGTCAAGTGCGGTCTTCAGGAGTTGGTTGTTATTGATGGCCGGTGAGGAACTGAAATAAAAAGTGCAGCCCACGCATCGAAGTCGTTTTGTGTTGTCAAGGTTGATGGGCTTTAATTAAGATTTCGTGACTTTAGTGGAAACGTGATTTTAAAATTCTTGAATTGAGATTATCTTTCGCATGATCACCTTGAGCATAAAAGCGCTATGAGCTCACGCACTATAGTTATTAACTGGAGAAACAGTGGGGGGAAGTTGCAAGAGCTCTGATAGGCTGTTGAACTGAGGTTGGATACACGTAGCTGGCTTCCTATTGGCCGGTGGGTCCGACATACAGACACAGACGTCCAGCTGATCTGAAATGTTTGATACATCTCAACTGTGAAATAATGGTCAAACACATCATGGTATGTCGTGAGAACACGACGTTTTTTAAAACATGGGAATTAGTTTCACTGGAGGTGTTGTATGAACTAGCTATTGTTATATCTTTCATTTGACACCTTTATTTGTACCCCCCATGATCTTCCGACTCCATCATGTAGTTCAGTGGTCCAAGTAAGTTTAGGTGCAGTACTAGTTGTCTTGCTTGCTTATGACGCTGCCTAGAGTTCCGACAGCTCTTCGGTGTCCGGGAGGGGCTCGCCAGTAGTCTATGTACATCTGATGCAGTTTTCGGCCCATCTTTGTGTTTCTGTTAAGAATCCCGACGTGTTTGTTCTGCTCGTCATGCTTTTCCAATATTTTTAGCAAGGCTAGCGTGTGAAACATGAGCAAGTCATCTTTCCTAGACAATTATATTGCGTTTTGAAGTACTGTATACCTTCTGTTTGGATATTTTGCCTATGGGATTTTTACAAAGTTTTTTTTCAGTTTGCAGAACATGGTTATGAATTTTTTATATTTTACTTTGAGTGATTATTGGCGAATCGTCATCTTGAATAGAATTTGTGCTCAGTGGGATGAGTCCAATTTATTTATTTGGATTTTATTTTTCAGTAGTGGTTAGATTGTGAATTACGTACTTAATAAAAAAAATTTATATATGGCTCCGAAAATTATTAGAATAAAATTGATAACATATGTTACGGTTTACGAGTAATCTGTCTATTCTCCTTCTGTCACGTCGGTGTGGTCTCCTCACCTTTTCGGAAAATATTCCCCATTGCGAAAGTTTTTTAATGGATTCAGCTGCACACTGCGACGTGGGAGCGAGTTCCACCAAGTAAAAACGTGCCGGTTTTTTTTTTTAGAAGTAGGCAACAGTCTCAGTATATTATGGGACCCGCTCTGTCCACGTTATAATACCAAACGTGACTTTTTTTAACCCTTTACGGGCCAAAGTATTTTGGGGATGAGGTGGCGTTTAGCTTTGAACGAAAAACTAGCTGCAGCCTTATGTGGGGGTATGTATGAATGCAACAGCGCTGCATTCAGGTTTTTATAAACAACTAGCAGAATTTTTTTGAAGCGTTCCCATTTTGGAAACGTTGGCTTGCCTGTTGAGGGTTAGAATGCCTTTGTTTTTTAATCATCCTGGATCGAGCGTTGTATGTGCGTACCGTAGCTAGAGGGCGTGCAGTGGAAGGCGGCGCCTGGCACCCGTAGAGTTCTGCTCAATCCTTTCTCGCGCTTATTCTGTACGGTGGTTTTGTCTGCTCATTTTTATCGTCCGTGATCCTTCTCATTGTCTTTCTCTTTTTCTCTCTATTCTTTGATATATATTTCTTTGATTTGCGTATCTGCATACTTTGAGTGAAGTGTTTTTCACTAGATTTCATAGTTTGTAAGTTGTCGCCATTGAAGCAAAGATGTTAAACTTTTTCTTGTTTTAGATACTGCTGTATGTAGGAATTGCAATCATTTTAACTAATGGTCCTTAGATTCGTAAAATATTGACGACATTGCCTTATACATATATATGCATACGTTTTAGATTCCGTGTCTTATATAACTATTCTAAACTGCTTTTCTCCACATCAATATATAGAAAATAAAGTTACGTGGCAGAGCTGGTGGTTTTCTTTCCGCGTTTTTTTTAAGGAAATTTTTTTGTTCTAGGAATTATTTTTTTTACGCTCCATTTCCTGCCGCTCTGACATCTGACAAAATTGAATGATTTATCAAGTATAATCAATAGATGTGTGAAAAAGTTGCGCTAGGTTTTGTTATTCTTTGGAGAATTTGACGAAGAAAATGTAGACAGATTTTACGACTAAAAAGTCAAGGTCTCGCGTAACCTGAAATCCTGAGGTGGAAAAGGCGACTGGTGCGGAGGGGGGGGTTATTAACGAGTGAGGAAGAGGATCTTCAGCACTTTAGCCTAGGAACTCATGATTTACCAATCCGTCGCTATTAACATACGAATTCATCACCACTACCACGGTAAAGCGTCAAAATTCGCACCTCATTAAACCAACACTACTAACACCCCACGTAGTAGCATCAGTATAAATTACAGCGCTTCTGTGACTCGCACCGTAAGAGAATGGACCATTTAGTGTGGGCTATAGAGAACCTGGAATCTATTCACAAAGTGTGTTCCGACACAGGATCCCTTGCACACAAACGGTAAGTTGGGAAAGAAGAATGACAAGCGATCAAGAGGAGGTAGCATGGATAAGAATATTGAAACAGGTATACTGGGCGTGGAAGATAAGTCACCTGGCGGGGCGTGTTAGAGAGTTGGGGTATTGGGGGAGTATAGGATGTGATGAGTGGTATGGAATCTAGGGTTTAAACTTACTCTGTCAAGGGAAGTAAAGATGTCAACATGAAAATAAGCTCTTACGCAAGCCTGGAATCGAACCACGGACTTTCTCAAAAGAAAACTAGTGCGCTGCACGCTGCGCCACAGACCCCGTGAATGTAGAGCCGCGCGGCGCACCACAGTCCTAGAGCTCGCGTAACGCTGCGACTGACGGGATGATTCCTTCGTCAATCTGAACTGAATATTTAACAATTATAATCAGTATCGAATTTTCCTATGCCTATGCACCTGTTATTGAGAAAGTTAGTTTTTTTGCTCGCGCACAAGCGCGATCTTAACACGGCCAGCAAAATTGATATGAAAAGAGATTGAAATGAAACTCTTCTACTGTGTTTAGATAAACGTTTGGTCTCAATTAAAAAATCTCAACTCTGAAGAATTCTGTTTGCATACATGTTTAAAAAATTACTTCGGTGGATTGAAATTTATGTTTTCCTATTGCTAGGAGCAAGGAAGGCATATTATCTTTTTAAATATTATTTGAGTACATGACTTTTGCTGAATGGTTTCAAATCTGACTGATAGATGTATTTTCCGAGGCATATTCTGGCGTATATAATTAATATTTCAACTGAAACATTTTTTTTACATTCAACACCTGTTTACTCTTCTTATCCTTCAAAGAGCTGAAAATCCTAGTTCCATTTTCCGAGTATCATCTTCAATATTTTAAGTTGAAACAACCTTTCGATACCGACATTAGAGCAGTCTGTGAAAAGCAAAGCAAGTATTCTCATCGATCATGAGGAAAATAACCTTTGCACTCGGTTTTTGGTGTTCAAGTTATGCTCCATCAACCGTTTCTGATCCTCTAAATCGCTGGTCGGAGGAAGTCGAATCGACCGGATCGGAGCATCGAGTTCTCAACCGCAACTCTCCGTATCCGTCTCCGTCATAGGCTCGACAGCCTTCGGACGAGGTGGTTGCGCGACGCTAGGCGGCTGTTTTCTTAGCCCGTGCATGGCTGTGTTGCGAAAGTGTTTGTGCTGTAGCCGGATAAAGGAAAGTGTAATACAGATGCATGTGATGAAGTGCTTCGTGCAAGGTATGCGACGTATTTTTTCAGTGGAATTGTGACTGAAAAGCGTTGCAGTGTTCTGTAAAGTACAAGTGGAAAAGTTAAGCGATTTGTTTGCATGCTGTAGTTTTGTCCCTGTAAATTTGTTTCAGGGACCAAGATGAGACTTTCAATTTTTTTTCCTGATTTATATCCAGCCGGCTGACTTCAGTAATACTTTAAGCTAAAATGTAAACAAATTAGACTAATCGGCTCGTTTTTGCGTCCAGTTCATCCAGCAAGATTCCCAATTTAGGACAAACTTTTAAGTTCGAACTTCTTCGGATTCGCCTCCATGATAAAATCGGCGTTTTAGTTTTGTTTAATGCTAGTCAATTTGGTCGTGAGACTCATTTAACGTCACTTTCACCTATTCCCTTAAAAGTAAGTGGTTAATTGTGTCACTCTTACTTGTTCCATAAAAAACTAGTAAGTAGGTAAATTGGGTCACTTTTACTTGTGACCTGAAAAGCAAGCAAGTAAAATAGGGTTAAATTAATTAAGAAACTATTGCTATGTTGATGCAACGATAGTTGTGTTCCATCGAAATTTATTTGTGGAATTTTTAATAATTGAATCGGTAACCGACGTAAGTTTCTCAAATATATCAGTGTGTTATACCTCTCTCTTGAATATGGAGGAAGTTATCTTTTTCCACAGCGGTGTTCTTAAATTCCAAGCAAGTTGTGCAGGCCCGTACCGGCACTAGTGAAGTAAAACCGGCACTAGTACTGAAGCCCAAGCGATCGCTAGCATTTTTGTGCCTCATGAATGAGTTGAAGGGAGGTTGGCTGCTGCTTGGGAACTCCCGAGCTTGCAATTAATTATTGTTCCTGTTTTTAAGACTATATTACAGTGAATCAAAAATGAATTGGGCTCAAATGACTGATCAGCCTCTTGTGGGGCGTGTGGGTTGTGGTGAAACTCTAGTTTAGCGCCAAAATTTGGTACGCGGGGTGCAGAGCGAGGCTTGCATTGCTGGTTCTTTTGAGTTAAGTCGTGAATGAATGCGAGAAAATTTTTCTTTGAGTGATGGTAAATGCAGTCATCAACGTTTTGTTAAGCTAAAAAGATTTAGAAAAAACTTGTTCCAGTTGCTGCCTTGACTGAATTTCAGATGAATGTTCCCTGTATTGACCGAAAACAAATCTATAACTATAAGAAATAAAATCTTTGGATTTGAATCTCGCATCAGTTTTACACGCGGGATCGCTCATTAAATGTCAGGAAATGCACAGCCGCACAGGGGAGCAAATCTTCTTTTCTCTCTCATTAAACCATAATTTTCCTTTTATTTGTCGCCCACCTAAATGGACGAAACAAATTTTAGTGTTTAAACTTTGCTGTTGGCGTCAGGTCTGGGAATTTTCCAATTGACTTTTCAAAATATTATGTGTACAAGTGGGCCAAAAATTTACCTTTTTAACACGGTGACTCCGAAGTGGGTCATATATGGTACACGCGATCATCTAACCTAACCTAATGTAACCAAAGCACTATCATGTATAAATACAAATTTTTGAGGTTTCTTAAAATTTGTGTTCATCAATCGAATAAGCTAGTTCTGATTAGAAAGAAAATTAATAGAGTAATCAAATTTGTGAAACCAAAATCCTCCCTTTTTAAATTCACAGTAGAGATATTTGTCGGCATGTAGTTTTACCTTCGTGGAGAATCGGAGTCAACGTGTTAAATACTGTATCTTCGAGTATGTCAAGTATTTACTCTTTTAAATACTGTATTTTCAAGTATACCGAAAAATTACTTCCTTAAATACTGTATCGACATGTATACCAAAAATTTACTTTTTTAAATACTGTATCGACAAGTATACCAAAAATTTACATTTTTAAATACTGTATCTACATGTATGCCAAAAATTTACCTTTTTAAATATTTTGAAATCAAGTGCAGTGTGAAGTATGAAGTATAATAAGTGAAGTATGAAAAGAATGATGGGCATTTTGCTGCTTTCAAAAAGATCGCTGCTTTGCTCAGCTCCGCTGCTATGCAGCTGTGTTCAACACTTCGACCGCCATTCTCCATGCAGGGAAAATTTCGTGTCGACAAATACCTCCATTGCGAATTTAGAAATGAAAGATTTTGTTTTTACACATTTGTTTATCCTATTAATCATCCTTCTAATCTAAACGAGCATATTCAAATGATGACGCCAAATTTCATGGAAACTTACAAGTTGGTATTCATATATATAAATATATATATACGTTAAGTAATCACGTGTACCTTAGACGGTGCGCGTCGCGGTCCAAGTATTAATTGCCGTCATTAGCTTTTGCCTGTGACGTACATGTGCGTTTTCGTTGATGGTGTGGGCTGCCAGTGCTTCCACTTTGTAGAACTAGTACGATAAGAAAAATTGCAGTTTGAATGCTTTTTAATAAAATCAAACATGATGGCATGGAACGATGGCGCTCTTCTTTGGTGGCGAAGAACGTGTGAAATCCCTTATCGAAACTGATGAGACACGGTGTAATGGGGAGCTTATTTTTCGACGGTCGATTCGACAAGTTTAATTTTGAAATCTCATGCGAAGGAACGAATGGAATGGACTCGATCAACCTTAAATGATAGATGTGAAAAGATCTGTGTAGGTTGCTGCGCCCAGGGAATTGCATGACGATCGAGAGAGTGATTTAGAAAACCTTG
>VOMN01048192.1:0-25269 GCA_014899125.1 Orchestia grillus | reverse complement strand
AATAGCGAAATCAACAAGTTTGAAGCGGGCCGAAGCCCGTTGTTTCTGAAGTGGCTACAATTTTCAAACATGATACTTTAAGGACAACGATATGATTGTATGATTCTTTGCTTACAAATATTAAATTGTTATTATATAATAGGTCTCAGAAACAGACGCTCATGCTCAAGTGCTCGTTAAACAGTACTTCGAACAATTGACGGCTTGCAAGCAAAATTATAAAACAAAACTTTAGCTAAGAACGAGTGCACAGCCTATGAAATTCATAAAAAATTTATTATCCAGCAATCCAACTGTTCAAAAACTTCCAGCAGAAAGCTCAGTTTACCTCTAAACTTCCTTAAAAATATTTGCATTAGTTCATTTCACATGTATTGCATAATAAAGGAAGATTAGTTTCTGATCTTCGAGTTTCGTATTATTAGAGTAAATACTTGTATATTCTGAGAACTAAATAGTCAATCAGCAACCAGTAATTCGAAAAAACTAAATCATACTTGGAAAACATGAAGCTAACTCAAACTGGCAGCAATAAATTTTGATAATACATTATAATCCATATGAGATACTTTGGTTTTCATGGGAGACTTAGTTGCAATACTAAGTTTTTTTGCACCCAAAAATAGCTTGAACTTCATTCCAGGCCTCCGGCTCCGTTCAAAACGGCCATCAACCAGGCTAGCTTCAACGGAACAGGCCATTTAACGCAATTTTCGGTTGGCCGTTTGCTTTCTGCAGCCGTTCTAACGGCCGCCCGCTCACGGCAAGCTGTTTGCGACCGGCCGTACTTGACGAGGCCTCTATGGCAACTTGGAGCTATCGTTTGTCAAGGCACCTTGACGACGACGTGTCATTTCTCACCGAAGGAGGCAGCCTCGCATGGAGGGGTAGGCGGGCGAGCCGTTGTACGGCACGAGCAAGACGAGCTCGTAAGCTGTGCTGCGAACGCTGCGGTCAGACCGAATCAAATCACCAGGCAGCCTACAAATATAAGTCTTAGCAAGTAAGTTGTGCTCATATTAGGTGAGTTTGAATACCTGCTTCCCATGACAGCATTTGTTTCACCATAACTTTAAAATGAAAGATAACGTTTTTCGATTCCTTCTTCGGGATAAATAAATTCTGAAGGTTAATTTGCTATAGGTAAAAGTTACAAAGCGTCTAGCTATCGAAAGCGCATGTGTAATTTTTTTAGGGTACCTATAAATGTAAACAAGCCGCGAACTAGAATACATACTTTATGAAGAGTGGCGAAACAAATGCAATATTTTGAGTACGGCAAACGATGTGCAGCAACATTTTCTTTAAAGTATACTGAATAGTGCATTTAATGAACGTACATACTTCGTTCACTTCCACTACCATTTCCAGCTCTATCTACGGTCATATTCTTATTTTACAGCCCTAATCATAATTATGCTTTCATCTATGTCTGAACCTTCCTTTCACGAGCATGCTTTCATGCACTCAATTTGGCACAGCAGCTACATATGTACATTCACTGAGAGCTAACTCAGTCGATATACTATCGTTGATTATACAAGCTCATGAAAAATTTGAGTCTAGAACGCAAGTTTATTAGCATGCCAGAGAAATTCAGTCGAGGCTCCAAGAACAATTCATTTATAAGCTTCACTATATCCTGCTTTCACTCCAAACTTCTACTGGCATACAACATATCACACATTCTATTTTAATGTGATGTCATCATGCTTCATAAATTTACTGAAAAAAGGAAAAATCTACTCACGATTGAATTTACACCTTTAGAAAAATCTTGCAAAGCTAGCACATGCAGCGCTTCCAATTGCAAGGTCTAGTAGTTCGGTCTGATCCTCGAATTCCGGGTTTTCACTGATCGAGATCAAACTTTCACAAAATAATTTCATGAGCACTAACCGTTTTATTCACAGTTTTACCATATATTTTACGTGCCATCCCTGATAAGCCCCATTTTCCATGAGTTTTATGTTTTTTTCTTTTTCCCACTGGAATAGAGGGCTACCAGCTCTAGTTCTCTTTCCCAGTAGAAGTGCAATTCCGTAAGATTATATTCTAAGTTGGTCATGGAATTTTTTACTTGTTCAATTTGTATATCCTTGGCACCAATCTCTCTCTAATCCTCTCATTAATCGTGCTGTGATTGCGTAACATTTAATGCACTATCTACCCTCTTGTTAATTTAAGGATTTATTTCAATTTTTCCTGCTGTATTTTCTGACCTTTTTGCAGGAATTCCTTTCGGCCTCTCCTCTTTCTGCGCCAGCGTCAGAAGACATTTTCACTCTGGCGCTCTCGCTCAATGCTTTTCTCCTCGAGAAGACCCTCGGAAGGTGCAGTATTTTGCACGGCGCTCCCATAAACGTCCCCGCCTCATAATTTATACACTATCAAGCGGTCGAAAAAATTCGAGAGAACTAACACACACTCACGATGATCGATTGACAGAAAAGCTTTAGGTGATAAGAAGAGGAGGCCAGTTTGCTGCGTCGGCGGGACACGAGAGCCACAAGAAGCTGCTCAGGATCCAAACGGCCGCCAAAATGGACGGTTTCGAGCCGTCGGAATGGGAAAGCCCTTCCATTCCATTTGAAATACGACGGGTAAAATGAAAGATCGTTCTCATGGCATGGTTATGATGGATAACAAACTGTTGAACTTTTACAGGAATCTGCTAGTTTCATTTAAAGGTTCGACCATATATCGGCTGGCGAAAGCTCGTTCCGCCTCACTATTGCCACGTTTGGCTCAAAGTTGGAACGGTGAGCTTATTTGACGCACTTAGGCAACGATTTACTTCAGCCTACGCAGTACAAGTAGCTTTGTAGCTTTTACCACTTATTTATCACGACAAAAATGAATCAGTTACAAATATTACAAGCAATTTATTCGTTATTTGATACGTAGTTCTAGATTATCACGATAAAATTGAACCCTTAGACCGAGGGAATAGTCAATAAGTACTATAATAAAATATAATAGAAAAGAATATAAAATGGTAACAGTAATTAGCCGAGTGGTTCATCCTTAAGTTTCTACCCAAGTACCCCGCGTTAGATACAGTAGCTAGATTAGCATTTCATGATTACACAACGCCGTATCGCACCATTCATACATTTTTTTATTGAGCAAACTCATAGTAAATACATAACTTCGACGTAAAAGTTTTTTCTATCTGAATAACTGATACACATTCTAAAATTGAACTCTCAAATGACGCAACAGTCGCAGTCATCCTACAAAATCTACTTCTATATTGACGTATCATTTTATAAAAGGAATACGCCTGTAAGAATGAAGCCATAAATAAAATAACCATCAAACTTTTTTTCCGTTCCATGCTAAATAAAATGAAACAAAGTGACGTTCATCTCACGATTCACATAACGATCATTACTCAAATACATACGCTGGCATAAATGTAACACTCATAGTGCTTACGCTAGCATGGATAAATTGACAGATAGGTACGTCAGACGGTAATTAGGATGATAATTTATAAAAATTCAAGGTAATGGAGAGAAAAAGAAAGATTAAATCATTAAAATACATAAATTAATAAATTATTCAACCATGAAGATAAAAGAAAAAACGAAGGGCTGGTTTCTGCTGCTTTTCTAGCACACATTGCAATTGAATGGAATAGTTCGTAATAATACTTTCGATCTCACCCAAAATTACATCACAATTCTACACTGAGCCCACTAACTGCAGCGTGACTCTCTAGCGGTCACTCGCTTCGTAAGATTGACGCACGCCGGTGTGCCCCATAGCAGTTAACTTTTACAACATTTAAATATCAGTGAATACGTACAGTGCTGTAGAGAATCTTACAGGGAAGAGAAAAATTACGGAGTACATAATTCATACAAAACAAGTCACTGGAATACGAAAAGTGAACAATTTCTCATGTCGATTTGTTTATAATGCATTTTCTGCTGTAATCTGGCCTAACCAAGACATCAATTTGTGCGGGTGAATCATATATTCACGCCTTCTCTCTTCAGATCAGCAGTATTTATTTCGATTCTATCTTCCATTCATAAGTAAACGGTATGAATGGAAGAATATATTTCGAGATTCAGTTTCATGTTACTATTCAAGAATTTAAACGATTTTTTTATTATGTCTGAAGAAAAGGTTATGATGATTGTTCGTATGATGTACGAGTGATGTTAACACAAGAAAGACATTAGCTTTATTTAGCTCTTATATCCTCGCCCGATAATGATATTTTATTTGGAATACAGAATTACCGGATAATAATTATATTAGGAAAAAGTAGCAGCATCTATTTTGTAAAGAATGATGGTATAGGAGTGTATTACGTATAAAGGTGTGTATCATACAACGTATATATTATTTAGCGTCAGGATTCCATGCTCTCCCTGGAGAAATCCTTGGAAACAAAAATGTAACATGAGGGTTTTTCCAACAGATCATCTAAAATACTGAGATTTTGAAAAAATTCTAGGAGTGAGAGGGCCTCGAAAGAAAATCATCGGTTAACTACTTTAAGAGAGTTACATATCGTTAAGAAACGTTTTAAACTTACGTATGCCCACAGCGAGATTCGAAAAGGTCGATATTTTTCCTGCAACGCGGTTTTATGAAGTTGAACCAACAAACCGACCCATCTGACGTCAGCGCCCAACAAGCTCATCAACCCTCAGGCATAGCGCTCCGTAGAGAGAATCTACACCCTGGGAGACACAGAGGGCACAACTAAAGTTATCAATTTCAAATTAATATCCAATTGCATATCGGAAAGCACAATTTATTAGTTTCCAAAAGAGTTTAGTTGAATTTTTTCACTGCATATTTTATTGATGCGAAAGGAAGCTTTCATAATATTTTAGGAAATTTTACTAGACTCGTTAAGTTACTTGGATTGATGAGGTCGAAAAGGTAAACCACATTTATTCGTATTTATTCGCATTTATTAGATAGTTTCAAGCTTACTTGCCAAATCGAAGGCAATCTCAGGAGCACAAAAAGAAGGAATCATTTACTATGGACTTTAGAAAAAGTGAAATATATGCACAGGTATGTTCACACACAAGATTCCCAGCGTATGGAAACAACAGTATTTGTAAAACACCTTAGTGATAAGCGGCTTTACTGCCACGGCCATTGTTGGGAAAGGGTGGATGAAGAAACGTAAAGTTATCGAAACCAGGACAGAGTTTACGAGCATTGGGCACTACGATTCGAACATTTTATGGTCCAATTCTTCGTATCGGTGGAAAAAATAACCGGAACTTAAGCTCAAGAGGAGGATTCCAAAAATTGATGTGAGAAAATTGGCCTTGGGAGATCAATTTTCATCATTAAGATCTATTTCATCCTTCGCCTACAGCTCTAACACAGATATAGTGTTAAATTGCTCATCATTTAATGCTAACACTCCAAGGACGAAACTCCATCGGTATTTTAAATAAAAATGAATCGCAGATCAAGTGCGAGACGTATTTGTTCTGCGAGACGTATAGTTCGTTGATAGAAAGACTCATAAAAATAAACAAATTCATAAGCAATTTTTCTATGAATGATATGTTTTGCCTATGAATATTGTAGACGAGCCGGAAACAAAAGTTAGGGCAAAACTTTTTTCCCTTACTATATGTACGTTTGAAAATCGAATTTTGGAATTAAGCAATAATTTAATAAAACTAGTGTTTTTTCGACAGGAAGTACTCTTGAGCAAATCAAATCAATTGAGTAATTCCACAGATAGATACAAGTTAAAAACAGTTTGGCGAGACTGTTAATTAGTTTTTGGGACATGAAAAAATATGCAATTCTGTAATCAAACTATGAGTTCCTTCTAAAGGAAATTCACTTAAGCAAACCATATCAGTTCAGTAATTCCATAGACGAATAAAAGTTAAAACAGTTTGTCAATAATCATAACTAATTTTCAGTCCATAAAAAATATGAAGGCAAATTCTTTCTCAAATGAGAAAATCTCCTGTTTACTTGGACCAGTACAACGAAAAGCCTCGAAAATAATGGCTCTAGTTTTAAAGAAGAATTTTTGCTTTGTCCTTGAAAATTAGATCGATCCTTAGGCATTTGGTACGACAATGGAGCATGCGCGCAGTGTCAAAAATGAAATATCTTGACAAACTAAAATAATTGCATTGAATTTTGTTGATACGATTGAATCGCTAGCCCACAAGCGGGAGCAATAACTCATGGTGCACAAGACTACGGAGGCTGATGCATCACCCCACTGCCCCTAAATTACTATCAATAGCAGCAGCTGAATTTATGACCGGTCTCTATAAATCTTGCGCTTGAGCTCAATAACACAATTGCGAAGAGTACTTGAGCATGCGAGTATCTCTGTTGTTTGTACAAGCTTGCTGCAGCCATTCACTTCTACGATCGCTGTCCCAATATCGACGCCCAAGTGAGCTTCAGTCAAACAATGCTCGTGAAGCCTCACTGATATTTTGTTGTCAGCATAGCACGTGGAGAAACACCACTACAAAAAACGTTTCCAATGTAAAGAAAACGTCCAAACAGGAACAGAAAACTTGAGAATTTGTTGTGGGAAGCGCGAGCAGCAAGTTTGTACGAAGGCAGCAGAAGTGTTCTCGAGATGACAGCGGCTTCTGATTTATTACGATGCTTGAGGCCCTTTGCGACGCCGGCTGAAGAATTGGTGCGACAAATAGCGTCTCGTGAGACTTATGGTCCTGAGGAGGACACTGGTCGGGTCGACGTGATACTGCGTGTGCTCTAAAAAATTGACGCGTCTCATGGGACCTAAGGTTCCACTGGACATCGATTGACGTGATTTGGATTCCGAGTAATTCTAAGCCCTTTAGGCGCCTCGTGAGATGGATGACTCTCACCGATCTCGAAGCGAGTCATTTTAATATTACCATGCAAAAGAGCAGGTGTCTCACGAAACTTATGTCACGGCTTGACATCGTTCAAAATTGACTGCGAAGTCGATAATTAATGAAAGCTATGAACACAATTGAAATATTTTCTTAAAATTTATATTTAAGCTTTCTATTACGAATAGTATTCTTCAGTGCTAAAATCTGCTCTAAAAATCCCCTGCGCCATCGCATTGTCATACTATCACCCATGAAAATTCAAATTTTGATATGGAATGGCTGATTGCTCGAATAATATTCTTCATCAATAAATTTGTGAACAGAAAAAAAATTGAGAAATCACAGAGCAGCGACAACACTAGTAATTTACATTAGTCTACCGAGGAAAAACAAATGCCACATCATACAAACCTCGAATTATTTAAAGTGAAAACACTACGGTAAGAAAATGAATTATAATACTAGGACAGGAACTCAGAGCCAATGCAATGATTAATTTAAATGAGGCATCGCAACTAAAAAAGAAGAACGCTGAATTATTCAACGGGGAAAGAAATTCTGAAATTGGTCGGGAATCCGAAGGTCTGAGATCCATTTTTAGCTGTTCTATCTCGTCCGAGTAGGCTCTCATTTTAAAATTAAACACTGGTCAGGAACTTTTCATAACGCATCATGAGGCAGGTTGTTGTTTTTACGTGCCTTAACGTTTTGTCAGTCTAACCTAAATTTACACTTCATCTCTGCGTAGGAAAGAAAATTTTGTTATCGATCAAACTTGTAGTGTGTGTATGTCACAATTTCCATGAGCAAAATGTTTTAACAAATGTTCATGAATTGACTCAACATCTGAACATGCAAATTCAAATTATACATGGAACTATCTCATCCGGTTCAGTTTTAACACCACGGGCAACCCTATACCGGCGAAATTATTTTCGCAATAATACTGCATATTGCGTCATATTGGAACATAGCTTCAGTCATATGCATTTACATTTAACATAAGACTGCATTTACCTTTACATTGAAAACTATCTTCAGCCTTATGCATGAACATTTACAATAAGATAGCATTAGCTATTTACCGAAAGCTAGCTTCAGTCATATGTACGTACATTTACAATAAGACTGCAATTAGCTTTGTAATGCAAAGTAGCTTCAGTCTTATGTGTGTACGAGTACATTTATGATAAAACTGCTTTTAGTTTTGTACGAAAAACTTTCAGGAATCTGATGAAACTATCTCCTATATTACCACTGGTACTTATGGGGATACGCGTAACACTTGAACTAGGAAGTATGTAATTTAAAGGGAATTTGAGACCTGTTGTAAAGGACGAGTGACAGTAAGTCTCATGCAGCTAAGGAGAGCGGAGATACTAGAAAAGGAAATCGTTAACCGGTCCAATGAAACCCGCAGTACATTCCTAATTTAGCGTTCCAATGACGTCAAAAGTGAACATCGTAGTGGTAATACCCTTATTATGTGTGTATGTGTTCAAGAATTCATAGGAACATCATATTTTCATTAGAAAATAATAACTTCTAATGAGTATCAACATAGGTTTAGATGAAATATAATTAAAATAAGAACGAGTACAAACAACGCATATATTCAAATCATTTCCAAAATTGAAGCATTCTTTGCTGCTGCACCCATCAATTTTCAAAGGAAGATCAGATAGAGGGAAAAAGATAGGAAGGCTGTATGACAGATAATTTCTAATTTTCAAGTGAGCTCGCGAATCTCGGCACGAAGGCGTCACAGCACTGAGCGGAGTGAGACCAACTGCCCCTCTGCAGCGGCCGTGTGGGGGAGCTCAGGGAAACTCGGCAGCTATCGCTTGCTACGAGGGTTGCCCCCTTCCTACTCGGGGTATAGTTACCCTGTTATAACGCTTTAAACCCAAATACGATTTTTGTGGATAAATATCTTCATATGTAGTCAGCATTCAAATTGACAGCTCCCCTAAAAAAACACGTTCTTATCGTACGTAAAATTCTGATGAAACTTCAATCCGAGAAACTGACAAATTATTTGTTGAAACGTTCAGTTTGAGGGACAAGTAAGAATTCACTTCATTTCCGTCGGTGACTCCTCTAAAACTACCATTCGTCCCGAACTGGCGTCTCCAACAAAAACTCCAACACGAGATCCTGTGAGACTCTCCTCGGTTCTAAATAGAGACTCAGTTACAGATCTCTTTAATTTCAAACAGGTGACTGGAAATTCAATCTCCTCCCTTTGAACGGAGGCCTGTGATGAGCTCCATTCTTATCCGTGCAGGGCGACTCGAATGCCAGTCCTCCCCACTCAGGGAGAACACGTTCGAGACTTCGAAGCGCCATAACAACGTTTCTCCAATGCTTCACGGGCTAAACAACCGTGACATGCTTAATGTCTTGTATCCTAGCCAGATAATGGAACATCAGAAGATGACGCCAACGAATTTATCCACGTCGATTATTTCCTCTTCTAAACTGGCCCCGCTTTCCAGAAAAATGATCCGAGATCGTAGAGGAAATTCGCTCCATTAATCTGAGCAGAAGCGTCTCTGTTTATCGCCGGCCAGTTGGTTGCTGTTAGTGCTTTCTACGTTCTCCATATTTCTGCTACGGTCTCATTTCATCCCTCGAGGCAAAAATGTAGAATTCATGTCAAGGGTAATGGCAGCCGACTACTGCATTGGTACGAAAACGAAAAGAGCTTCTTAATGCGGTAGCAATTGGAGTGGATTCAAAGCAAGCAAACTGTTTGCATTCCAAGTAATAGAACGAACTAACGTCAATTCAGTTTGCTTCTAGACTAAAAATCTAACGCAAGCGAAATTTATAGTAGCGTTTATCTTTCATTGCAGCTGTAAGGCATGTATAATCTAAGTTGTACTTTATTAATCTATCAAGGCATTATAAGTAATTTGTTTTAGCTGAACTCAAAAAATTGAAGTGATATTCGAGTGATCCAATATGCTAAATATCTCTGTTCTACTAGATATACCCGACACATTAGCTCAACTTCCTGTGGTAGTAATACCATTCAAGCTAATGCGGCAGTAATATCCCCAAAGTTGATGTGGCAGCAATACTCCTCAAGTTGATGTGGTAGTAATACCCCTAGTGTTGATGTGGCAGCAATACCCCTCAAGTTGATGTGGTAGTAATACCCCTCAAGTTGATATGGCAGTAATACCCCTAGAGTTGATGTGGCAGCAATGCCACACCAGCTGATAAAGTAGTAATACCAATGAAGTTGGCCTGACAGCGATAGCACTTAAGTCCATGGGGCAGTGATACCTCTTTAGTTCATAATACGAGTAGAGAAATAGAACTTAAATTTATGTGGCAGTAATACCACTTAAGTTGAGGGGATAATGATACCACATAAGTTTATGTGGTAGTAACGCCATTTTTAGTTACTACGGTACTAATACTAGTTTCACCCTTGAATTGTAACCGGATATTTAAGGCTGCTTGGAGAAGAGACTCTTAGTCTTATTTCCGTAAGAAAAAATGGAAGGCAAACTACGGGGCATGAGAAACGCGAGGTTACTTTTCCAGGGTTGATTTGAAATGGTGGTAACACATAATAAAGCCTGAGTTGATGTCTCTTATAAATTCCCTTTAATTCTAATTCAAAAAATGAACCCCTGCTGGCAAAGCTTGTCGCAAAACTTGGAAAAATGTAGTTTTTAAAATTTATGCTAAAAGTTCTATTCGATTTCGCCCCAAAATATGTACATAAAAGCAAAATCAGAAACGTGTGCTCGTAGATACTTCGGATTAGCAGAATCCAAAGCTATCTTCTAAATATCCTAAATTAAAAAAAACTACCTCAATTTAACGAAATTATTTTTGAAATTATTGAAAATAATCATAAATCGTTTATTATGAAAGCGCTTAATCTCCGATACTCAACGCACGACCCAGAGCTTTGCACTGAGGTCAGTACAAGTGAAGGTAGTGGCACGACTAGCAGCAGGACGGCCCCGAAAAGTTCAAGATGGGAACTCACACGAAATGTAAGTTGTTTCCCCACACGACAATAAGTTTTTTGTCAAAAAATGGCAGTTATTTTGATAACATAATAAATCTGAAGGTGGCACAAAAAATACTTGTTCTTAAAATATCTTTGAAGTATGATACTTACACGCATGTATCTAGAAGCAACGTAACGGAAAGAGTGATATTGAACATATGTGTTCAATGGTAACTAACTTTTGGTTTTCAGTTAACTACGCCAGCATAGGAATAGAAAGATTCTCTAATTTAAAAGGAAAATTAGAAAATGCCCCCAATTGTAACTTTCTTTGAGTGCTTGAAATAAACTTCTCAGCTGAACGAACTGTGTTGCGTACATCCGTTTGAATACGGAATTTAATACTGCTACATAAACATGATTCCCAAAAATTTTTTAAATTACAACAAGTTAGTAAGGAAGAAGCACGAAAAAAGTTATAAAAAATAGATTCATTGCCAGACAGAAGGGAATGATGACGTAACATGGCCCGCTCCATTTGCATTCCTAGCATGGGTGCAGAGAAAAAGACGGCGGAAAAGAGACAGCACATCGGAGCTATTGCACAGACTGATGCGAAAATTAGGCTCGGAACGGTACAGCGTGCGATTATTTCCGTGATTCTCGCAATCATGCAATAAATTTCCTTGTGAGACTACCAGAGAGGGAAAAAATGAGCGCCAAACTTTATAAGTACCTTGAATAAGTTATGTAGGGAAAAATTAAGCCAAAATTTAGGAAAGAATGCTTTAGACTAGAAACTGCGAGAGTCTTAAGATTTGCCTTGTAAATAAGCATGAGAGGAGAGGGAGACGAGAAGGGTATCTAAGCCTTTAGAAGAGCGTTGGCTAACTCACAGATTGATGGTTGGCAGTAATTTATTGCCATGAGATATATGGTGGAGGCGGCGCTCAACTAATGGATGACTTCAGAACAAAGGCAGCAAATCTGCCAGGGGGGCTTCATGGCACGCGCCCCGTAATGCGCGCGCCTCCACCTTCAATTATGCGCCGTGAAACTCGTCAACGTCTCACTATGGCTGGAGGGGACCTGTTCGGCTAACGTGGAGCAAGAAAAGAATATTGCTCTAATATTTTTGCAGGGCATTGTCAGAAGAGGCCCGAAGGTTGTTCAATGTTGCAGTTGATGCAGCTATAGCAATGTAACCAGGATATGAATATTGCCCATAAACTCCACGCCAAAGAAGCGACAACTCCGAAACACTTTGATGCTTGGCCATTGTCGTCCTGGCGTGATGCATGTATGCAAATGAAGAAAACTTTCTACATTTGCTGGTAGAATAACCAATCATTTTCAACTTCCAGCTTTATACTGATTTCACCGCTATAGAAACTTGACAGGTTTTCATTTTAGCTTAAGTCTTCGTTATCGATATGCGGACATTGTCTCGAAAGGGACGTTAACACAAATCTTTTTTTTTCATTTTGAAATAGTGCGTTCAATTCGTGATGCAGATAAACAACCGCTTCCAAATTTTATGTCGACTTATCCTACGGAAGAAAGTGCCCAGCGTCTCAAGGCTCACAGTACGCGCGCTAGAGCTCAGTCAACTTCCGTACGAGGTGTGAAGCGAACTGGGTGACATACTTTAACAAGAATATGGCTTACAACGAGTTCTTCAGAGTTTTTCAAAGCAATGCAGCGAGTATATTTATGAACTATTTTATGCATGTGAATATTTTAGTAGTACCCAGTACTAAATTCAAAATCTACTTTCTTCGTACGCTTTACGGAAGTTCCTAACAAAGAAAGTCTCCTGTCAAATCAAATTTCCAGATCTCGAAATCTTGATGAAAATTTCAAAGCATTTTACCTGAGAGATCGGTCCATGTGATCGTGTCCAGCTTACTGTAGCTGGAACGATCTTCTATTTTACTATTCGCGTCGATCGAAGCACTCTAGCGCATGGGAAATTTGGGGTGCAAAGAACTCGGTTCTTCTGTAAATGTTGTGGACGAATAAATGAGTACCAATGCAAGTACCTAACAAGAACTGATTTCTTTCTATCTTTCTCTGCCTCAGAAATTGAGCTATGTATTGATTGAAAAATTAGAAAAATCCATAAATTTCCAATTTTCATTAAATAATTACTTGAAGAAATATACACAGCTTGTCGAACTGTTACGTAGTTTCGGTTGTGTACGTATGATCATGAGAAGAGCTACCCAGGTAGTCTCAGATGCTTCTATTCGCACTCGTGATCATCAGATCACAGCTGAAGATGAATGACATACGCCACTCTCTGAGTGACTTGAAGGATCCCGTCCATTAGATCACAGCTGAAGATGAATGAGGATATACGTCACTCTCAGAGTAACCTAAAAGACCCTGTTCAATGCTGGCAAGATACAAAATTTATTCGCAAAGTGAGTGAGTGAAACTGCTAAAAGCGTAAGTTCGATGTTTTTTATATTATAGGCTTCACTCCATTGAATATCTGTCTTCGGAAAAACTTTAAATCTAACAACACTCATCACTGCGCCATTTGTAAGTCTGATTACAATTATACCACGAAGAAATAAGAACAACGATGCAACATTGGAAGGAGAGATAAAAATTCAAAGAACTCACAAAAATGCATAGTCACTGAAAAAAATTACCGATTCTTAAGCGTTTGACTTTTGCTGTCAGAGAAAAAATGCAGTCAAAGAGCTCCAAGATTATTATTGATGCAATAAGAACATATTTGTTTAATTTCCGCCCATGTCTTTTTTTCACAAGAGAGGAATCTAAAGTTATGATAAATACTTACCTGCTCAGAAATTACCTATAGAGTATAAAATAACCAAAAATAATTTCTCAAAAATCTAAAATCTATTTACCTTGCAAGCGTTCGAGGGATCTCTAATAAAACTGTGTTATGAAATCTGTACTGAAATTGGATCTTAAAAGTAAACAAGAGCAAAGAAGATTTACGAAAGCCTCTTTCGCACCTAGCTTTAAAAAACTGACTTGAATGATGTAGTCTCGTTGGATTGATGCAGGAAATTTTATCAGAAATACATGCTAACACAAAATACTAGTCGAAATCAATAAGTTATAAATGTCATAAAAAAGTAATTGACGTAAGAAGGTGAGACAAAAACCCCTTGAAAGAATAAGATGTTTATTTTCATATATTAAACCTCGATGTATCAAGTATTTGATAAGCTTTCGATCAGTTTTGTATTCATTTTATAGTACTTCCAATTTATTTATATTCTCAAATTCTGTACGTTCAATATAATTATTAAGCGAAATTTTATAGTCAAATGTTAGATTCGTTCACCGTAGAGTTTTGATGCTAATAACTTCTGTAGTCAAATTTATCTACAGTGTGATTCATAAAAAATCGGTCAAAAGTTAATAAATATTTAGGATATCGACGCGGCGGAGTAAGAATAAGATATTCTTTCATGCAGTTGTTTCTTTACATTATTATATTATTTATTTTTTGAGTTATAACTCATATTCTCTTGGATTTTTGAGTTACACCTCGGTTTTTTTGTGTCACCCTGAGTGCAAGGTAAATATTCTGACGAACAAGACAACACGGAAACTCAACAGAATTTAAGGATCAATAAATTTTTTTTCCGTAAAAGACCAATACACATCGTGTGAAAATCTCATGAGGAAGATGAGCCACAAACAACGAGCCTTTTTTAACAAAGTATATTCAAAATTTGGTATCACGATTATATATTTTCATATTCATGAAACTTAAAAATTTAAAGTAATATTAAAAACATTGGACAATGTGAAAATAGAAAATCACAATATCAAAAACAGAGAATGAAACTGGGTTCATTGTCTTTGACTCGACCTGCAGATATGAAAACCGTTGTCCTCTCCTTACGACATGTCCGAGCTTACGAGCAGCGCACCTCGCACTTCCATAGTATTGAAAATGAGTTCAGCCTTTTATGCAGCAAACTAAAAATATTTTGTTAATGTTTTCACAGCCAGAAAGATGGTTAGATAACTCAGTATTCATTTTTACTGAATATTTCATATTCCTATTTGCTTGGGCTCCATGGCCCACTGGTTAACGTGGTAGCCTCACAGCTGAGACTCAAGGGTTCGACTCCCGGCTCAGGTACTGATTTTCACGTAACCAGAAAAGAAGCATAAGCCTCACATCCCTCGCGTACCAGTATTACTATGGTATTGGAAACCTAACGGTAAAATGCGTTGGAATTAATAAAGGTACTCTGTATCAGTTCTGGAAGTTTTTAAAATCACTGGAATAAATGATCAATACACGCTATTGACCGTTACTTTACTACTCAAAATATGCAAAGGCTCTAGAGTACAAACAGAGGAAATTTTTTCGTGCGAGATATAAATCCATAAATCACCGAGAGATATTTTTGGCGAAAGGTGAGAATTCTAAAATCACCTCTATGCTTCTCAAAGGGGTGATCGTTGTGCTGTTGAAAAGTTCAAAGATAAATTTGGTAAAAATACAGAGAAATTCCCTTTACCAAGCCTGATTACAGCCCGAACAGTTTGAGTTTTCAGCAGAATGCCCCAAAAAAACTGGTCGAAAGTTTATAGCATATTTAAGGCGTGCAACTTACAAAAGTTGTACAAATACCACTTGAAAGAAAGAGTGGTTAATTTTTATTGCCTAACGTAGATATCTCAAGCATTTTATCAATATATACAGGCAGCTTGTTTTGTGACAGCCTTTATTATAATTCATAGCTTAAAATAGTACAACAAACTTAAGAGTTTCTTATTCTGATTGCCTTTCAACCATTTGTTGAGGAACATTTCAACTAAAATCATTACCAATACAGAAGGAAAAACTGTAAAAAATAAACGAATATTTCTTCTAGGGCAATACCACCGTTATGTATTCGATGAAGGAAGGAGTTTGGGTGTGTTTCAGTAAGCCATGCCCAGCTATAGCAACAAAGGCAAATACTCAATTTTATCGTGAATTTTATCGTGAAATATGAATGAAATCTTTCGCATTTTGCACGAATGTGGATATTTACATATGGAAGCTGTATCACACCTAAAACGAGGAATAGGCGTATTTTTGAAACAATGCATGGAGAACTATATATTGTTTCAAAATTTTAAGCTCTAAGAAACTATAATCCTTCACAAAGTAATTACGGCTGAATTTAAGAAACGTGTTAGAATACTTTGAAACCCGTGGATAAAATGGCTCTGCTAATGAGCACACATTCTCATCAAAGATTTCAAGAAACAACTCAATTCTACAATGATTCTTAAAAACGGACAGATGAAAGCCCAATCATAGAGCAGACTAAGCTTCGAAAGATAACACTATCTAAGGCTCTACTTGGATCATTTTAAAGAGAAACGGGAATCTGAGAGAAAATTTAAATACCCCCGAAGATAAAAGAGCCCTCAGAATTATTGCAGTCTGCTTTGTCGCTGCTTTAATGGTGAATTTACATGAATTATTCTTGAAAATGTTCCAGTATTCTTTCTAAAGAACGAATATAAACCAGAACTTGAAATATTGTCCCAGTATTACATAGTCCAAAATACGAAACTCAAAATGAAAATGCATATTAAAATTCAGTTACAAAAAGCTCAACGAGCGACTCTTCATACTGTTGAAGTATTCCTAATTTTGAAAGCATTTAATGCAAGGACTCTTCATAACGTCGCCGTATTCGTCTGCAAGTAAAAGTGTCTGGAGGAGGACGCCGGAGAGCGCGGGACCATCAAGAGCTCTTCTCAGTTTAATTGTGAAGGCGAGCGCTCCATTGAGCGGCGACTGATGAAACACTATTGTTATTCGGTAGCTTGAAAAGTATCTGGTGCATGCGAAGCAGTTTAGCCGACCATTCTAAGACTCGACTCGACGGAAATGAAGTCATTATCACTCGCATCAGACGGCATTTGCCCAGCTCAAAAGACGACTGCACGAGATGGTCATGGGATCTCAAGCGGATCCTCGTTCTGAGCTAACAAGGAGCGCTTGATGCTCTCCAACTATGTAGGACCGACCAGTCGGGGGACGAAAGGAGACAAAATTCTTCGTTGGGGAAGAAGACTTTTTTTGAACTGCTAAATTTTTGCTACTTTGGCTGAGCAATTAATTCAATCCCGATAAAGGATGACTAAAACGCAGCGAAAATTTAAGGTATGCAACTGTGAGAAGAAGTAAAAGTTGAAAAATTATTCCATGCCAGTGAACTAGGAAATTTGAAAATTATGGTGCTATTTCCTAGCGATATAATTTATTTTCACATTGGGTAGGGCATATAAAAAATAACAGTAGGGCACGACCTTGACGTAAAGGCGTCATGAGCTACAATTGCTGTATTCGAGGAGAGAGAAGCAAGCTGACAGATTATGGTGGTAGACATTGTAGACGAGTCGATTGATTTATTTCTTCTTCATCGTTCTATTTCATCCGCAAACCTCAACTTCAGTTTTTACACGCGAGTCAGAGTATAAATTTGTAATCAAGGCCTGTGATAAGCCCACCCAGGCTTTGATTTCAAACAATTGAATAACACTTGAAAAAACTTCAAATATTTGCTAAATCAAAACAATTTTACCACATCATACATCATACGACACACGTTCTTCGGAAATCTGGTATGCAGCGGGCATGCATCGTATGAACATTGAATATACGTTTATTTTACCGAACTCTAATGTTGCAAATTTTATAAAGTCTAAATGCATGGAACATATCGAGGTAATAAATTGCAAAATAAATATTAGACCAGTAATCACTTTACAGTAGGCTCATGTCAGAAATTCAACACTAGAGAGAAGTTTGACTGCGTCAATTGTATCGGTTGAACTTTAGTAAAAAATTATCATTAAGACTACTTAAAGATTAGGACGGCTTCGCACAGATACAGATTGAGACTCCTTCGTCGGAAGCATCAAGTCATCTTCATCAACAAGAATGTGCCTACTGTACCGCAAAAGGCTGGGCTATCATCAGCATAATGGGAAGGGCGAACGACTTAAGCGGTCTGCATAAATTGTTCCACGGTAGCACACCCTCACTTAGGTGTTCATATCTACAAAGGTCAATCTCAGAATGGCTGCAGTGACATTAAGAACGAAAATGTTCCACATTTACCGTACATACACATTACTGGTACGAACGTACACTCCATATTGTCCCTGAAATTTAAAATATGAGGCTCAGGAAATTTCCATGAAGATCACATAGGATTTCTACTCTTTATGTGTGTGACGAATTTTACAGCAAAAAATTTCCAAGCGTAGATTTATGAGCTGCAATATCCAGGGCTCAAGAGCCAGAGCGGTGCGCTTCAACGTCCACAGGACAACGCGTACACACACTCGGGGAGGCGACAAAACTCCACACCGCAGCTCGCTATGAATATAACAACGGTTGTATGACCGAAGAAAAACTCGCTAGCAAACACTAGAGCTCAAGCAAATCGGCCCGCATGAGGACACTGCGCTCGTTAATTTTAAAAGTCTCTTTTAAAAAGTTGCAAATGTTCGTTGGTAGAGCAATTTGCGAGAGAGACTTGGAGCAGGGTTGTTTGTGTTAGAGTTTGAAAGTAACAGCTCTTTTGGGGCAGAAAATGCAGGAATATATCTCTTTGGTCCATGGGCAGGGCGGGCACTTTTAAGCAAACTACGGCGAGTAATTTATGGCACTGTATCGGGGCATTCATCAGGCTCAAAACAAAGTGCCGACACGGTCACAGTGCTGAATTTATCTGCTCTAATAACACTACGGTCGAACGTTTCTTAATTGCCCCAAACGACTGTAAGCGGCCGTAGCGCTTTTGCGACCAGCAGTTGCTTCCACGCGTGCAGATTTATGGGAAATTAAATGCGGGGCCACACTCTTACCAGAAAATTTAGGACTCGTGGTAGCCCAAATCAGACACATTATGAGAAACGGAGATGAATAGAAGTAACTCCTCGAAGACAAACGTAACTAACAGACATTTCGGTCAATTTTCTGCCATTCATCACTGATGATTGAAAGAAAACTCTCAATGCATACACAAGTCTTTCACAAGGCAATAATAATGCTTACTGAGCTTGTTTTCAATACATAAAAACACCTGTATGACCAGAAATTATCACCAAACAACCTACCGACGATAAAATTATAGTATTTGCAAATCTGTCCAATGTAATGAGATTTTAGAAATTGCAACTACATAGCTCTGATTCTGTTTCCCCTTCTCATCACTCTATTCTCAAAATATTGATTTGAAATTTTGAAGTAAAGAGGATTAAACAAATTATTTCAATAGTTTAGCAAAAATTCAATGCTAAGGCATAAATTAATATTGGTGAAATTAGCGTAATAAAGAGAGGTTAAAGAGTAAATACATAACAATTAACACCACATTTTCGACTCCCCGATATTTCATAAGTTAATCGTCTCAAAACTTCCTCCACAAAATAACGGACTTCCGAAACCAATATATGAAAACTTCTGTCCTCGATATTTTATTTATTCCTTTTTTGTTCATATATGATATGGAGCCACAACAAATGAAATATATTCATAATTCGAAGATTTTTATCGAATGCGACTAATACATGTATCGTGAACATCAATTGAACTCAATAATACAGGGTGGCCCAAAAGGAGGTACCATTTCATGAAATTGTGTCCTAAACATTTGTCAGCGTATCAGTGCTACCGACATCAGTGAGGGTACTTCACTTTTGGGCCACCCTGTGTGTTCACAGATCATAGCTGAGATTCATACCCATAGGAATAAATTTTAGTTTGAATAGTTAGTACGCTTTCTTTAATTTAATCTTGACATTCAGAGAAAATTCAATGGAATTAAAACAACCTTAACTATACGTGAACCTTTGTTTTGATTCAATGTTCCGCAAGCAACACATCATGTGAACCAGTTGCATGAACCTAGTAGTATTCTGAAAAGTTCATGAAGAATTATATAATGAACCAATAAAAGAGATACCTAATAAAAGAAAAAGGCAAGTATTCGATGCTAAGCTCCCGTAGCTAAATGAGGAGTTCTCCATGTGTCTTTTGAAGTTAGTTTACAAACCACGACCTAGCTGCCTTCATCCTAAGCATAGCAACACTATACTCAGTATGTCATTACGGCACTCCAATTAAACTTACACAAACTTCATTTGAATTAACAACAGTTCTATTCAAAGCAATATTTTTTTAAAGAATTAGATTGAATTATTAATGGCATTACTTCGGGATCCTTTCGAAGAGAATTTCACGATTCACGGCGAGCCTTTCGAAAGTTGAGAAATTGAAGAATGAAGAAGATAGCAGTAGTCAACATACTTCTGATTCTCTAGTTTTCGAGGCTCCACAGCAAGAATCGCAGATTCCGAGAGAGGAAGTGCATATGTAAAATTATTATGTTTTATGAGAAGAGAAGAAGCAATGCGCAGTTGAAAGCTCAATATGAGGGCGCGCTAATGATGAGCGGTGCAGAACGGCAGGAAGACGATGTACCAAAAGGCTCACTCTTAGGAAAGATCGCAATTAACGCGCAACGACGAGGTATTGGGAAATGTTCAAATAATAACTTAACAATTGATAATGAAATGGTGATGAGAATAAAGAAATTACATTTGAATCAACAAAAATGCACGAAATGCATTTTACTATATTTCTGTCCATTTAGTAGTGATCATTCATCTAAGTTAAAAACAAAATTTTGTATAAAATTATTACTCTTTTGAGAACATTTATTACAACCCAAAGAAGTAACATCAGGATCCAAGCGGAATTTATAATGCAAATCTCGGCAAGAGACTCTCGCAATTCCCCGGTACTGACCCTTACATGAGCAACCCGAAACCATGTCGGGAATACACTATTATTTTAACGATTTCAAAGTTTTATATCTATTGTCTAATCCGAGCGACCATTGAATTTCAGAGTTTGTATATTTTTTAGATAAAAGCTGCTTTCCCGTAATTATACAGACGGTTCTTAACCCTAGAAATATGTTGTTAGAATGGACAACTTTCATTCACTGTATATTGTGTATATTTCTGGTTAAGCTGCAATACCGAATTCATCGTTCTTAATCATGAGGCATCGTTTATTATCCTATATTTAGGACATTCACATACTTTTATAGAACTTATGATAAAGATGGACTACTAAACGCTTTTCATACAAATAACATCAATTTTTTACATTTTCATTGCCTTCAGGGTTTTAACTTCAAATAAACATAGGCAGAAGCACAAAACCACAAGGAAAATCAGGACTATTACGTACATCGGTTGTCCCTTCTTTTTTTTCATTCCCTTTCACTTTTACCTTTACGTTTCCTCCCAGGCCCATTGTGTGCCACTTTCTCGCTCTTTCTTCCATTTGCTCTAAGGGTCAGCTAGAATAGCTATGACAATCACAATGTTATAATAGATGTCTATAATTCTGAAGGTAAGAGTTAAATGTATCAGCAGCACTGTTCTCAGAGCTCCAAATCGAATGCTAAAGGCGCGATTCATTTCACTTCGCCTGACAAAAGCGGCCATTCAGCAGTTCTATGATCTTCCTCGTCCATCAAAATGAAAATAAGAGCTGAGTCTGCGCGAAATTCGTCTCCCCCCTCCTCGTGAGCAGCTCATAGCAATCAAGCATTCTGACCGCGGCACACGTGCCAAAATTGAGTTATGAAAGTGCTAGTTTTGTTCGCCAGCTGTGATTAGTTTAACGTTGATGTTGCTGCTGCTTCTCCGGAGGTGAGACGAGCTGCCCAAAAAGCTCGCAACCTCCGAGGGATACTAAACACATTACATAATATTATTCTGCGTTATTAGCTAGTAAATGCAGACACAAATGACAGAGCAGCTTAAAGAAATCGTTCGGGAGCAATGTTTTTTAGATGTAAACCGTTCATTTCATATTTTATTGTTTATTCGAATGTACTATAATGCGTTAATATTTTTCTGAAGTGCAACTTTTAGTTTCAATAAGAAAGATAATAATAATATTTCGTGAATGAAATTATGTCTCACCCAATATTTGATAACCTCAGATTAATGTCAAGATCATAAAATGTCAAAAAGAAAATAATTCCATTCATTGACAAAATAGGGAAAAAATTTAAAGTTTTTCGAGTTAACATTTTACATGAGAAAAGTATAAATAAACGTATTATCCTATTGAAATACATTTGCAGTAGAGTGCAAGATGGTCCCATTCGTGTTTTCCAAAGTTAATAATAAATGCTCCTGATATCGGTAACAAAAAGTGCAGGGCAACGGCCGCAGTGTGCGTGTTTGATTGATGTTGATTGAAGAAAAGCTCTAGGGAAAGGGAATTACGGAACGGAGAGAAGAGTATATCTTCACATTACGGGTAGTAAACGGTCTCAACAGTCATAAGAGCAGAAAATTTCTACTAGCCTTCAAAAACTGAGTCTATTGCGCTGGAAATAGAGCAGTGCATGCTGGGCGTCTGGCCGAAGAATCGCTCATAAAGAGCTGTAATAGCAAGGCATCCCGATGTGTCGTTACGCCAGCGATAAATGACACGGGACAACAAATCTCGACGTGAGTGAGTCCATCTTAGAGTCCACGTCCCGCAAATGAGATTTTTACGATGGACTCAAGGAGATTTGCGGCTGCTCCTTAACGCCTTTATTGCATCCACGTCCGGCGCACTCGCGGCCAGATCCCGAATTGTGAGCTTACCAACAACCATCAACGTGGGACCATAAAGCGGGAATTCTTCTAAGATGGTTAGGTGTTTAACCTAAATCTCTGTGAAAAAAGGCAACATTATCCTCTGGTAAAGTGTCTAGGGATCAGCTGGAGCTTCTCGTACTGATGTCAGTATACCGTTGATTTTCTGCGATTTCATAAGCTTTGCTTTATAGTCGCGTGAAGGAACACTTGCCCAAAGAAACGTTTGCTTTATAGAGACTTTGGGTGAACCAACGAATTGAAAAGTGAAATGTTAAAAGTGAGATTTTATTGTCGCTCTTGTTATGACCCTACGAGGCACACAAGTAAAAAAAATAATATACGAGATAATTAATGATATCTCTGCACTGGGAGACCAAAACACGTCTACATATTTAACTACAAAGAGAGGAGAGAAGGAGGAGGAAACATTCGTAGTCCATCCTCAAATCCGTGAGGGGCACCTACGCACACGAGCGAGGGGCCGCCTCGACCGAACGGCGCTCAAACAAGGAGGAGCGCGTCACGCATCTCCCATCCCTGCCAACCGGACTCCTAATGTTTTTGTTTCCTGTAAATGAAAGTTTCTTTTGAAATATTATTTTGGAATACGAATTAAATAAACATTCTGTTTATCTCATTGTACTTTGAACACGAAGTAAACCTGATTTCCGTTTTTTGGAGTCTTAAATGACCCGTATAAACTTCGCACGTAACGATACACGTTCATTACAAGTGTGTCACGGACTCAGCCCTAGCGCCCTAGCGGTGATGCGCTCGGCACGGGAGGCTTGGATATGATTCAGGGCTGAGCCTCTGCTGTGAGTCCTTCCGCCTGCGGGCGTTATTAAATCTTTGTGTGGGCAGCGCACTCAATATGTTGTGACGCTCTAAAATTTGCACCACGCGACTCTAAGGATTCCTCGACCACGGATCAAGTGAGACGCTGCTAGCAATGCACGGATGTGCACCCACTTAATAAACTGCCCCAAAATTCTTTGCCGCCCAAATCCGCCATTGATTTGGCAAACCTGTCAGCACATCACCCACCTGATCTGCTAGTTGAGTTCTCTATCCGATCATGTTCTTTTGATCAGCTTTCCTTTCAATGCATCCCAGGATATGTCAAATGTTTGTGTACTTTCCGACAATGAGATAAATATGTTCTCGTTGAATATCGATCACTCTCCAAATGTCACCGATGGATTCAATATTTCAAGGTCGGTGACTCGATAGAATTATACATTCAATGTGTGTAGCTCAGGTAGGGTTTATCCATTAAAATAAGAAACATCTCAGTATATCATTTCCTGTATTTTGAATAGTCAATTCCTCGGTGAGTATTGAAAAGCTCTGGATGACTTTCCAAAGTCATCCTTTCCAGTGTTTGTTCACGGAATTCTAGAGATTGCGAGATTTATGTAGAACATAATTTCTCAAATCAAGTGTGCCTTAATCGCTCAAACGCTAACCAATCATTCGCACTGTTCTGTCAGTTTAAGTTCATTTGCGAGGAGATAAATATGACCTAAATAATCACCAACTCAATCGATCAATAGTCAAGACTTTGATGACCGATGAAAATAACGAACGATGTTACGTTGAATAAAATAGTTTCCAGAGCAATCAGGTGATAGCAGCCTATCATGAATAACCGAATTTCAATAAAAAAATACGAGTTTGCACTGAAAATAACTCGACCATAAGATCAAAACACTTTTTAATGGGTGGATTTGAATATGAAATACATGTTTCTTGGACTCTTGCTGAAAAATAACAGCACTTGAATTGCTCAAAAGCATCCTATCATCAGTACTCACAATATGAGACGCGTTCTACGTAACAATTTCCAGGAAAATAAAACATGGGCTCTACTCAAAGTAATCTTGAGACAAAGGTAGTCTATGATCCCCCAGTGCCAGAAATCCTGGTGCACGCCGACAGGACAAACAAATAATACTAGAGCGAGATTAAACAAGAGAGCGACGGCAACATTGAATGGCATGAAAAATTTTCATAACTTTCTTGCTTTTCATGTAGAGACGAGTTGAAAGTTCAAGTTTTTTATGTTAAACTTTTGGAATAATATTTCCATGACATATTTAAAAAATATCACAACATATTTTGAGCCAGATCACTGAGCGCTCTTCTCGTCTCAGCGAACAGTTTAAAGTTCAGAAAAGTAGAACAAAATTACTCAAAAATCTTTTAAATGAGACTCTGAATTTTATTAATAGCAACACGCACTTGGCTGAAACACAACGTAAGAATAGCTTTTTCAGCTGAGCCAAAATACCCGTTTTCAAAAACCATGATCGGAACTTTTGTTGCTTGATTCCTCCCAGCTTAAGTATCTTGAGACTCCTAAGCAGTTTCCAACCATTCAATGACATTTTTTCTATGGAAAATATCAATTTACATAGAAACTCCTATCTTACATGCATAAACTCTACTTAAAAAGTCGAAGAGAATAAAAATAAGTACATAGGTCACTTGTATTCAAAAAGGAAAAGTGATCAGAGCGTACTGAGAGGTTCTTTCGAACCCTCAGTCGGATTCAAGAAAAGTTTGTCTTTGAGAATACATTCCTAGAACGCTCGAGCGTCTTGATTGCAAATTCCAGCTAGCGACACCCTTACAACTTTGCCATACTTCTTGGCTTCTACTAGCTTAGCAAATGCGAGCTTTTCTTTTTGTTTGGTTTGGAGGCGCTCATGTTTCGTGGGCGGCGTGAAAATTCTCACGCAAGCG
>VOMN01048189.1:0-13024 GCA_014899125.1 Orchestia grillus | reverse complement strand
ATTGTTTTTTTCATGACGTTACGAATACTTATTTGACCCACTGTAACACAATACTGCACGAAATGTAAATGTTTAACAAATGCATAATTTGTGGTAAGAATTGAAAACATGTTTTTATTAGTTCTACACATAAATATTAAATATCATGATTTTGTTATGATTGGAGACGATAAATTACAATTACATTTCGTACTGTATTGTTTTATCTCTAAAATACGAATTCCTGATGTTCCAATATGAACGACGAGTGGCAAACTGTGTTCCCTAATGATTCGGTGCGAGAGAAGTCTGAGTTACTGAAGCTGTTATCACCACCACCACTACTGCTACTACTGCATTACTCCCTAATGATTTCGGAACATCCATGGTCAATTTTAGAAAAATCGAAACTATTAATTTTCATGAAAAAACGTATGGGATTATTTTACATTTTCATTCATAGTGTCCAATCTGAATGGTGCCAAGCTGTGTTACACTGCACATTTTTCAACACGAACACGCATGCGTAGTGTCTTCGTTCAGAGCAAAAATGCCACAAATTGAAAATCCCGACATGAAAACGAAGTGCATCCTATCTTTCTACCTTCGAACGTTGAAATAAACGCGAAGATTTTAACGCGCAGCAATAATGTCACACACGCATTACGAGGAACCAGAAAATGCTTCCTTGTCAATATAATATTGATATCTTTACGGAAAATTTCAAATTTTCTAGAATTTCAGTACTCAATTGTTCTCTATTCTCTGGGCTGTCTCTTTAAATTTCAGGGTCTCGGGCAACGAGTTGGTCGTTAACTCTACAAGGCACACAGTTTCTTATTCAAATTGAGAAAATATTCTTACCTGAACACTAGCCCTTAATTGAGATAGGATAATATATGTTTCGTTCACGAACAAATCTGTGTGAAATGCTCATCTTTAATGATTCGTAGTTCCATTTCTACTGAATATTATTCTTGAACAGTATTGTCAAATGTTTACTGAGCCAGAGAGATCTTTATGGATTTTTACTTCGAAGTAACGTTGTGCAATAAGGGTTGATGAAAGCATTCACTAACAACCAACTGTATTAAAATACAAGATGGCTAAACAGCTAGCTGCTTCTTACTGTGTATCACAGATGGCAAAAAAATGTAGTTCTGATATAAGGGAATAAGCAAGATATTCGGAGAATACTCAGCTCCATAGAACTTACGTCGTTGAAGGGTTTCTTGCACCCCACCAATCCATTTATATCTTAATACTGGGAAATTAACCAAATATAAAAAGGGATCCACTTAAATTCCCTTGTTTACCTTGGATATCATACTCGACTTGCCAAACACTTCAAAAACTAAGTAATTTAATAATCTTAACATCTTGTCCATATGAAATAGTTTGCTAAATTAGCATGCGATGTTGATGGACGCACCCGCATGAATGTCGCAATCTTGATGAAGCACACATTTAGAGCCTATGATAGAATCAAAAAAGTCTGGAAGGAAGGTTCCATTTACTTGAGTTGCATTACACGACATACATTGACCTGTTCTTACCATTCGTTCTTATTACCTGTTTTTCGTGAAGGGAGGGTCGATGTGTGTATCACACCAGTACGGCCACAGCGTATAGTCTGCAATAAAATATAATTATGCACCTCTTTCATATTTTTGCTCGGTGGAAACCTAATCATAAAATTGTTTTCTTTGGTAATAAACTTCTCCAGAGTAAATATATACGACCGTTCAAAAGCACCAATAAAAAATGACGTAATTGATCATGTGGCTTCAGTTAGATTTTCTTACCTACGGCTCACATTACGAAATGGAAATTAACCAAACTTCTTCTGTAGGGCTATACATGAGATCGTAAAATACAAATTTTTAACGAGACTCACATCGAACCTATTTCATATTTTTCTGAAAAATAATTTTCTACCTACAACACCGACTATATCACGTATTTTTTATAGAAAGTGCTCAACAGATTCATTTCAACAATGGAAGTTTTAATTTTTCATGTCATAATAGTTTATTATTAAGCATTTAAATCGTAATTGTTCTTATCGTAATAATTCTACTAATGGCCCTGTCCAGAATCAACAGAGACGCTCATGCGCGTCGCAGGCAAGAGCTAATGATAACAATTAAACATGGTTAAATAACAGCTGAGCTAAAAGCAGCAAAACACCACTCGACACGCATGTGCGTCTTGTGGCAGCCAACGCGTTATTCGGGTTCAAATATCATGCATTTTTTCGGAATGACTTGTGTACGATTAAATCGTTGAAATCCGAGTGGGAGCGCCTTCGGGGTAAGCACGTCAACAGAGCAATTAATTAACATAAAGCTAACAGGCTGAACGAAGCGGACTCTCGGACATGCTTAGAAGCAGGCTTCAAACGTAGCCAGGATAAGCCAACTCTATTGCTCTAGATTAGCGCCCACTTCCGGCCAGTCTTAGTACAGCAAACGGAAACTAGCGCTTACGATAGTTTAGTGGGAAGGTTCTAATTTGCACGTACATGCAGGGCCCTCGTACAACTTAAGCATGCGATGACCTTTCCAGCAGGGCTGTGGAGTCGGTGAAAATTGGTCGACTCTGACTCACTTCAGTTGAACTAAAGCTAAATGGAAAATTCATACGTTGAACGGCAGCGTTGAAAATGGAAATTCTCTACCAATATATAGCCTAAACAAGCTATAATTTTAAACAGGCCACAACAAGCTATCACGAGTGAATCAATATATATATATGTGCTGAAGGATTTGTAAAAGATTCATAGTCTTTTATTACGGAACATTTTTTGTCAATAGAAGTTATTTTACTCTCGTTTGTTAATGATTATGGTAGCATATTCGTAAAATTTATTAATAACTTGACAAACTTTAAATTTGCTAACCATTAAGCTTCTTGAATTTAACAACTATAAAGATATTCAAAATTAATTCGATTCCTTGAGCGATAAAACGCAATTTTGGTCGATAGTAAAATAGATCCATGTCTCAACACCCCCGTCTCCTTGTTGGCAAGTATGTTTGCACCAGCCTACCTACGCATGTCACACACATTCTTACAATCGCATTTAAAATACCACCTGTGTCCATCGCGGCTAAAAAAATATACGAAAAAAGAACCTTTATTTATTCCAACACGTTTTACCGTTGGGTNTCACCTGAGCCGAGGCTCGAACTCTGGTCCTTTCGGCTGTGGGGCCATCACGCTAACCACTACACCATGGAGCCCAAGAATTTGAAGCCCATGAAACACAAGTATAATTCATAAACAAACGAAGTCGACATTTCTAAATTCGACAAGAGGAAATAGATAGCTAGTGCACATTATAATACTAAAGAAAAACTTACCGAGATCAAATACGATTAGTTTCGGTGTAGCAGCTGCCATTTTCAAAAGGTGAAAGATACTCGTTCAACGCCGGTTAATTTAAACACTTGCAGTTTACATAGATTTACGGAATTTATCAGGATTTTTCTGACCTTCAGCCAGATTATAATTTTCTCAATTTCTGCGATGTTCAACTTTGAGTAAATTTTCAACTGTGTTTTATGTTCATTCTTTATACACTATTTAAAACTACGTCTATAATCAGTATTCGCTGATAAATGAAACTTACTTTACAATTAAAACGTGCATAATTGAATTCAAAATGGATATTCAATGTGTTTAAAAGTGAGTTATGGAAAATTAAAGGATTATAGACAAGCGCCGAAAACGTTTGACCATGCAAGGGTTTACTAACTGGAAACTCAACTTTCGAGCACAGCTGAACACATCTCAGTTTTATACGTTTTGCATTGGTCTCAAAATAAAAATTACCGCTATTATTTCCCCATTACAGTAGCGTAATCACCCGAACCCTTCAATAAGTATTAAACATGAAATTGGAGGATAAGGCCAAATGAAATAGTATCGAAAATGCTAGTTTAAATCGCTTTCCAAAGACCTCCACTTCCTGTCACCGAGAACGCTCACAGTCTCATTTAAGGCAGCATTGTCTCCCTTACGCGTAAGTTGTGTCTCACGAGTTTCAACATTTCTGCTTTATCATAACTTGCCTAGACGAGCAGCACAGTTGTCGTCCAAGAATTTGATACAATAGATTAAAGATGTTTTCAGCACTTAGGACGTCATGTAGCATTCACAAAGCCATACGTAGCCTGAGCATGGGACTCGTTCTCCACACAGAACCGAGATGTTTCCACTATAAAATCCTTCTCATGATTATCTGTTCTAGATTCTTGCTCTTTCTAAAATTTTTAGGAACGTTTAACTCCTCACAGCTATTGTTCACCCACTCATGATCCACATGCACAACTTTATCGTGAGTTCCAGGTGACCCCAACGGCTGCAATTTTGTTAGCGATACCAAAGTACTTTCTCTTTGAAAATAACGAACGACGTTCTGAATCATGCATACCAAATTCATGATGTTGACCGAGTCATTACTCACTAAGCTATGAATGAACATAAACTCGAGCACCTCACGAGTGGACGTATAACCAGTTACTCCAGAATAGCATTCTAACATCGTCACTGGTGGCTCAAGAAGGGAGCTGCAGCAGCACTTACAAAGACGTTCCGCTCTGCTCCACTACAGGTTTGAGGCCGTCGCTCCAGGAGCTGATGAAGGTGGCGACAAGGTCCGGAGGAGGCGCCCGTCTCCCCTAGCAGGAGCTCAACTCCCGCCCCTTGCGGATAAAATGAACTTTTGCTTCTATGAAGCAGGGCCAAACAAGGAGGAAATTAAAAATGATGATAACTCAATTTGTAGTAACTCACGTTATCAAAAAAATTGAGACAAACTATATTTATGAATACAAATGCAGTATTATTACATTGAGGTCTTCCGTAGTCATACTTATTAACAACGTACGCTGATGATTCCACTAAGTTTTCAATAGTAAAAATGAAAACTCAAATTGCAGGTACCGCTAAAGCTAGTGTCAGTTTTACACCCAACTTCACGAGTGAGAAGACGAAGAAATAGCGAGACATCAATGTCACGTCGTCACAAGCCAATAGCTCGAAACGGAGTCGTTCACAACCTCAATCAATACAAATTCATACGACAAATTAATACTTTTGCTACCAAAGAATCTAATACAAACAACAGCTGTGTTTTGAACCGTCCAGCGTCTTCTCAGTTGTGTGAGTGGCATACTCCTTAGTCCTTCAAGATAAGCAAGAAATTAGGTCCTGCAGCGAATGTGTCAAAAGCAACGCGCCTAACCGTCATATCAAAGACGAGACGAATTTAGGACGCGGCTGATACGAGTCGGCGTAATTTGTGCTGGCGCAGCTCCGTTGTCTAGTGCAGTTCGGTGACAGGTTGTGACGGAAAAGTCCGGGGCCAGAAAAATGAAGTTTTCTCATTGCGAGCAAGCCTTCGCATTTCCGTCACCAGTATTGATACATAAGAATAATTCCTATACCACAATGATGAGCTATATTTTGTCTAGTCATAAAATCGGCTACAAATTTCTTCAGGGAAAGACTAATGAACGTCATTCATATATTTCAAGCTGCAGTAAATAGAAACGTGAAAATGAATCCTTATACATATCATTTTACATTTAAGATTTGTACATAAATCGATATCAAATTTTCCGTGCAAGATCCGATCGATCATCGCCGTAGATGTACATGCCATTGTACTACTTACAACTTCAGATGACAATGATGAAAACAAAATTTTACTGAAAGTACAAAATTTAAACCTCCGTATTACAGGCAAAAAATATTAATCGTGCAGTAGACGGCAATTAGCTGGGGCCCAAATTCTGGACATCAAGTCATGAATAAACTGATACCCCGCATGAACAGCCTCTTCGTGATTGCTGCAGAGACCAAAGGTATTGTCTTGTTAACATCTTTAAATCAATGAATACAAAACGTACAAACTGCGTACAATACTATCTGAAATGGTATATCAAGAAATGTTAGCCGTGATAGCCACACGGCGCCATTTCACGAAAATTTAGAACGTATTTCACATTTTCGTTGAGATTCTGGGCAGGAGATGCCACTTAGAAGCTGCGATTTAACGAAGAGCCTCAGAAGCTGGACAGAATGTATAACATAATTCCAGGATAATTTTTTTTTATGTAAATGAGAGGATTTTTTCCGAGTAGAGCATTATGAAATTTCTAGATTTTTCGTAATATCACAAACACGAGTTGAAAAGTTCATGACTGAAAAAGAATTTACAATGTGAAAGGTGCCTGGGCAAGGGAAAGGTACATGTAAAAAGTACTTGGGTAAGAATAGCAACCGAACCTAGAGCGAGCTGCTGACCATAGACTATTTAGCATGTCCCTCTCCCCTAAGCGGGAGCGAACTCATGCGACTGCACCAATTAGTGGTCAGCACTTCCCAAGACGCACCGCACCGAGAGGCATAATTTATATCATTAATATGAGCAGGATTCACTAACGCAGCCAAATGTTATATAATAGTCATAAAAATATTGATCAGTGCTTACATCTGATTTCACAAGAAAAATTACATCATTCGCGAGTTGTACGAATGTTAGAGACTGATTGAGATAAAACCACAAATGCCGAAACTTCACTCAAAAAATTTTTACTGTTTACGATTTAAAGTTTGGTTTAGACCTAAAAGCTCGTCTACAATCCAAGAGGAAATAAATTAAAGAAAAAAAACATTTTCAGTCCTATAATCATGAAGTTACTGAAGTATGAACCGCTTGAATTGTTGGCAGATGAGAAATTTAGACGTTCACAACTGCTAGCTCTAGATTTGACATAAATGCGAAGTGCAAATTGAACAAAGCACAGCCTTCAAACGGCTAAAACCCTACTTCGGTGATAGTCTGGGTTGACGTGACCAAAGCCCTACGTTCTTTCAACCTGTCCATCACGTAAAGATTCCCTTCGTACCGACCAGACGATTTAGTTACTCCTGATTCCCAAAGCTTGTTCCAGCTCGGCACGCTTCTGCTGTATTTTGGTGTAGAAGTATCTGTTGACAGCCTCACCGGTCCAGGGCTGGTAGTAGTACTGAGCACGTCGTTCTTCCTCTGGACAGCCGACCACGTCTGTCATTTGCTTCAAGTCCCTGTTCTGTGAGAGCAGCCACTTGTGCATAAAGTGTTGTGGGTCCTTCGCGAAGCTGAGGTAAAACTCGCGGTTTGTCTTCAGGGAGTTGATTGTCTCGACGGTCTCGTGGATCTTGCTATCAAGGTTCTGGATATCCTGCTGGCTGTTGGTGCTGAGCAAGAAGTTGCTCATCTGGTTCTGCAACACGACAACACGACTTCATAGAGAGGAATGAGGGAAATGGTTGATTCAAAATAGAAACCAATATCTGGACTAGCTTTGGCACGTATGAGTTACTTCGGATCTAAACCATTAGCCGAGTTTCCATGTTTTAACAAAAATTTCCTCGCGAGAGAAGTGAAAATTAAGATCTATGGCACTTCAATCATTGCGCAAGACAGCGTCCGGGTGCAATTAAAAAAATAAATACGTAGTACAACCACTCATAAGAATTTCGCCTGGTAGCAATGAGCATCTCAAATAGCAAAGCAGGAAATTGATGCCGAATTCACACTTTTAAAATAAATCCGCTCGTAAGCTTTTAAAACAACAGAAATCATGTCAGATAAAAGATGGAGCGCCATGCATCATAACTGAAGTTCGCAGCAGCAGTAACAGCAGTAGTAACGACTGTGTTTGTCCAAAAACTGAAAGCTAAACTGTCTACCGCACAATCAACCTCATCTCGATATATTAGTGAGCTAAGATTAGCTGATCAATTTGTGAGTAGCCAACAGTACAACGGAGAAAAATCTGGTCTCTAAGAGGAGCATACAAGGACAAAAACGGTACCAGCCAACGTTCTTTTCTCGCAATAAAAGCTGAAAAGTTTCATGAAACAATTCTGCTAATAAACAAAAGAATAACACTATGGCGCACCTCTAGGAAGAAAAAATTCTATGCTTCAATAAATATGCCCTATTCTCAATGAAAAAGCTAATACAGCACCGAACAATCCTCAGTACCAGCATTAAAATCCTCATAAAGGATGAACGCAACACGAGGCTTACCTTGAACATACCTCACGCAGAACGAACAAGATCAATTGACAGACTTTAAGATCGCACATGTCCGAAGCGACTAACACTTCACCGCCTGAGTGGCCAACTAGCAACTCACCTTAAGAGTGTCATCGACTTCCACATCGATGTCGTAGCAGGAGGTCTTCTTCTGCTCAGGCCCCTCGACAGTGATCACGTGCGAAATCATGATCGGGTCAGGAGGGAAGAGAAGCTGGTTCAGTCGACCTGGTATTTCAGCAAATTTCATACGTGGCAAGTTGAAAATCTGCAAATGAGAAACCACAGAATGGGTAAAAGCACAGATACCACACCGGAATGTATAATACGATGTCAACTTTACGTTATCCTTATTATGGAGTTACTGTAGAGAAATCAGTCCCTTTTAATGATACTCGTAAAAAGTGAGGTTTTCTATTCTTCCAAGACGTAACTCTATTTACGTAGACGTTTGTCATCAAATGCAACAACATAAGGCATAACAATCACAAGAACTACATTACACAGAGGCAGATCGTCTCAACATTTTCTTAAATAAAGGCTGGACCAGTTTATCATGTAAGGAGTCTGACGTGAGCACATTTTTTTCAACTCTTGGAGGTTGAACTCCTTCTTCAGCAGATTTTTCTGACGATATTTTTGTTAGTTTTGTAATATTGCCCGGATGTATGGGTACCCTCGGAAATGGACGGTTTATAGCGGGAAAAGTCCAGAAAGAACGCATTAGCTCACTTCAATCCTTGTTGTTCTAATCGAAAATTTAGCAAGTTTACTTACCAGAATTGAAAAGTATTAATCAGGTCAAACGTGTACACACGTCTCGGCCGTAGAAGGGGTTAAAACGAAAAAATTATGTTTTTAGAAACTTATCAATCCAGTATTGAAAGTTAAGCAAATTTTTAGGAATGATTCACCAATATCCTTTCACGAAGATATAACACAAATAAGTTATTAAAAATTTGCCTGTTTCATTCACTCATTAAAAACACACGATAACCGCGGAATCACCATACTCACATCAAATGAAACTGTATATTAATACACACGACACAGGGAGGCTTGAGCAATTGAAGCATTTTAAACACTGGATGTTTTTTTACCTATAAAAGCAATCTTCACTATTCGCCTGCAACCTTCGTAAATCGCATCCACGAGCGGTCAGGCTGAGCAACAATGGCTTGGTTATTGCACCGGCCTGCAAGAGGTTCATCACATCGAGAAGCCCCCTTCAACAACCGGAAATGTCTTATTAGAAAGCACAAATACCAACCTGCTCGAGATACTTGCCACACTTAGAAGGCGGAACTATATACCTACTAAACATACTTGCCACATTTAGAAGGCGCAAGTACATACCTACAAAACATACTTGCCGCATTTAGGAGGCTTAAGTGCACGCCCACACGACAAACAAAAGGCAGTCAAAAAATTTTCAGACAAATAGTCCAAAAAGTTTATTTTTCGAAACAGTAAAATAATTTGTCAAAATATGATCCGTTGTTATCAGTACTTTTGTAACCTAAGTTTCCTCAGGTAAATTCCGTCTTTATAAAATTGCTGGGGCTAGTGAAGATTTAAGAACAAATTTTACGAGACGGAGAACTTTCAGGCGTCAGAGAACTGTTTGACCGCCTCTCGTACTCGCCGGCTGTAAAAAACACTGGCCAGCACGGACCTGCTCGAGGTATTTGTCACAGTTGATGTACTCGCGCTCGTGAGCGTCCTGCAACTTGTGTGTCTTGATGTACTGCCACAGGGCCGTGATGATGACAGGCCGGGTCTGCGTGTGGCGGCCCAGCAGGCGAGACAGGCGAGGGTCCAGCTTGAATTGGTGAGGCTGGTAGTCGAGCAAGAGCAAGATGGTGCATCGCACGTTCTTGTCACCAGGACGCTTCACCTGCACAACGGCATGAGGTGCTGTTAGAGTGCTGCCATTGTCGGTCTCTCCCTTGGTCAGGTCTATCATCGTGGAAAAATATTTTCTCTTGCAGGTAGTGAAAAAACTGTGGTATTTTTATAACACAGAAATCATTGTTTTCATTACTTAAAAAAATTCTACGATGGGGAAATCATTCCTCCCATTAGTTTAAGAAAGATCGTGCATCTCTCGCTTTGGTTATGCTATAAATATTTCCCGGTAAACTTAGATTTCCGTTCGTTCAAAAATTCTTGGATTTTCGTTTTTTAAATAGTCTGTACGTGAAGCAATTATCTTCAAACGCCCCAAGAGGATTTAATTTCATTTTACAATTGCTCAAGTCATCATAATTTCAGGTGTATTATATAGATTTGTTAAAAAGCTACCCGATTCGTGTGTTTGTGCATATTAGAGAGCTACTCTGTTTTGCAAAAATGCCACTTCGAGAATTAAGTAGGACCCTGTACTGCAACAAGCATCTTAAAATATTGCTAAATTCTGTGATGAATGATTTACATTTCCTCCTGCATACAGGAACTTGTCTGATAGTATTTTTTGTTGCTTTGTGAATTCCTTGCTTGTATAATTATTAGGCATTCTTTTCTTTTTTGTTATCGACGTTCTCTGTATTCTTGGTTATATTCATGACAGAAAATTTTAACACGAGTTTATATGCTTAAAAGCTCGAAGCGTTCGTCTAGCCATGTGAATGGTGGTCTTTACCGTTGTATCCTTTATTCAGTTGAATAATAATTTTAACACCGAGACGACGTTCCACAAACCCCTATCTCAAAACGAACTTGACGAATAATCCACTCAGATATGGCCCTCATTCAACTTTATATGGTCCCGTGTTGCTTCCAGGCAAAGATCCATACAAACCTCTCTGACTCAGTAAGATATAAAACAATTGTTCAAAAATTACCTCAAATCAAAATTGAACAAGCGGATTTAATTTTGCGGATATTTCTCCTTGAACAAGACATATCATCCAAGACCATTAAGGACAGGTTCTTATACAGAAATTTAGCTCAAATGAGCTCCCTACGATGGAGAACTATGGGTGAAATGGAAATGTTTTCAGGCCTTCATTGAAGTTACTGAAACACTTTCTGAAATGCGACCCGCTGACTGGGCAACAAACCCCGGCATTAGCACACCCCGATACCCCAACGAAGCTGCTACCAAGATATTTGCTCGCATACAAACAACCGTGAAAAATTGTGCACAACCATCAGAATTGAACATAAGAAATAAAACTTCTTAGTCTTGAATTCTTGAAGTTTCGTTCAAAACTAAGGTGCATGTGCACACAAGTTCATCAAATGTGTGACTGTTTCGGAACATTTCGTTCATTAAGAAGACAAGTTGGTCCTTTTTGAGTTAAAATAAGTAAGCAAAACTTGTCCAAAATAATCATTTCAGACTCTTAAGACTGTAGCAAATTTTTCGTATATAGCTAAATGCAGCCTTAGTGCCAAAATATTTAGTCGTGGAAGGTAACTTCATTAAGATCCTGCGTTATGTAAGCATTTCACCCAGAAAAAATAGGGCAGTACATTTACTGTGCAGTGCAATTCTAGAAATAGTACATCTAACTATTACTTCAGGAAAATGAGCTGATATTGCCATTTCATTTCAAATATATCAACTTGCACGTCAGACTTCAGCACTTTAACAAGAAAACTTATGTTTTCATTCGGGTCTCAAAGGATTTAGCTAGACAATCAAAGGAGCACCTGGAAGCCGTCCGTCTCCTGGGTGGTAGGGGTGCGGTGCCACTCCACCAAGTGGTTGTCTGGTCCGTACAAGTCCTTGTCCAGCTCAATAACCAGGGACTTGAAGAATGAAGAGAACTTCCTCTTGCCCTTGCTCGGCTCGCTTGGCTGCACACACAGACACACGTGAGCGTGTTGTCTTTAATGCAATATGACAAATTTGTTCAGCAAAATATCACTCATGTGAACTTTGAAAAAAAAATTCAATTAAAGCCTCCCACCTGCAACCAAATCGTTCGTTAAAAACGCTATTTTTATTGCTTAAAAAAATTAAAAACAAAAAATTGCTATCTGAAAACCACGAGAGACGATTACAATAAGCTCAGAATTGTATATTATAATTTATTATAATCATAACATTGTGACACATTCTGACTCAGCTTATGGGTCAAGATTGTGACAATGGATTCGCAAGTTTATTCCAAGTTAAATGCGCACTATAACTCAACAGTCACTTTAAAAATCAAAGATAAATTTGTGTAAAAGTTGATCCTTCATTGACCGAAAAGACTATTCGGTCCCGTTTCACGTGGCTGCAGCTAGTTTTTCGTACATGCCTAAAATCAGGTTTATCGCAAAAAATAACCTAGTCACTATAGAGTTAAATAACAAATTCGTGTACTAATCATAAAACCGTAGCAAGACGTGAACAATGGCTGCATTTACCTACAGGGTAGTGCAATACACTGCATACATCACAACACTGGGCACAACACACTGCATATATCACAACACTGGGCACAACAGAGCACTCTTGAATAAACACATAAAGTACCTGGGTCACACGCTCCCGGCCAGTGTAAGAGTGGCCCGTGTTAATGATATAAGGCATGAGCAAGCAAGTAGCTCTTTTTCTCACAGCAGTAATCCATCAGCTTCAGCGCAGGCTATACGTTTAAAGGTAAAAGAACTCGATCAATAACGTGGTCACAAATCTTTCGTGGAAATGCTCTCGCTGATTGATCCCTGTAGTTATTTCCTGGAGTAGGGAGTAGTATAAAAAATAATCATGGGATCTAAACAAATAATCTTGTCACCTAAAACCCATCGAAAAAATCATTAACACAGGCAAGATATTTGTCATCTTATCCTAATGTTGCTATTTAATTATTCAAAATTGCTTCAAAATCAAGACAATAGAAAATCGCAAGACACACAGCACAACACACAACCACCAGGCACACAACACACAATATCAGGCACACAACACACAATATCAGGCACACAACGCACAATATCAGGCACACAACG
>VOMN01048180.1:0-11910 GCA_014899125.1 Orchestia grillus | reverse complement strand
AATGCTCTATGATTAGGTAAGTAACAGTTTGAAAAACGTTTTTAAAATAGCGTAGCTGCTTATCTGACATTGCCATTAGCAGCACCTTAAGCAAGATGCATGTCTGTTGTTCCGGCGTTACTTAGGCGGTTCATATTTCCAGTGCCGTGTCACAACAGAGCATGAACAGCAACAAACAGGTAAGCAAGAAGTTACTTTACTGCGTGGTCTGGAACAATTCAAAACTTACCGGTCTAAAGATTTCTATCAAACTTCACAAAACTAAACTTTTTTTTCACAAAGTTTCGTGGAAGCAAAAGGTTTAGTTTGCCACTCTCTGGTAGGTGTGAAATTTTGTACCTCTTTCTCCCCCAAGACCTTTCATTTGGTTCGTCATGTGCAATACACGGTAGTATTGACAAAGATACATACTAATATGGAAGCAACCCAGAATAAGGAATATATTGAAATTTCCCTGGACGGATTACAACGAATAATTCTAATTAAGTTTTAAATTGCAGATATTTACCATCTAGTGTTATAGGTAATAATATCAACTTTGGCAAGGGATGAGGTGCACAACTCCAGGCGTGTACCTTTGCCTCCCAAGCAATGTTTGATTGAACAGAAGATTTGCGCAGAAAAATGTTGCGGTATACATTAAATTCAAAAATGATATATTCTGGTATACTTAGTGATAAATTCATTAATGACTTGAGAACATTTAGTTATTGATTGTGGTAAAAAATCTAGACATCCTTAAATTAGCAGCTTAGAAAGCTGCTTTACATAATAAAAATTTAGTTTAGTTTTGATTTAACGCGTTGACTCCGATTCTCCACACAGGTAAAATTACATGCCGANCTTCGGAGTCAACGTGTTAATGTTCGAGTGTATTAATTGCTAACCGTGGACCGACGGCGTCCTTTTTAAGGTCCGCTATACGAGTATTCGTAAATTTATGGAATTTTTCCTTCATATCTGCGTTCTGGATAACATACAGAAATAAGGTATAACATAGTGAGCTCCAACCAGCGCTAGAAAACTTGCCTAAATGGAAATAGTTCCTCGGAACCTCCTTAGTTGTTCCAATTCCATGGGCACAATGCAGGTTTAAGTAAAAGGCCAAAAAATAGCTGAGCCAACGATCAAACGTTCAATCTTTGAAGATATTTCGGCCTCCATAATCTACTAAGAATACGTTCAAGCTTGAACAAAAGTCAGGCAATGTTTGTATTGAATTACATTTCGAAAGTGTCTAGCCTTTAACAGACGAACGCGGCAAATTGGAGACGCCGTAAGAATAGCGAGCAACAAATAAGACCAATTTTATAGGAGCGATGGCTATGACAATGCGATACACATCTTCTATGTACTTGTAAACAATGCGCTTGATACGAGGGTCCGTCCCTCGACAACAGTGTAATTATCAAAAATCAACAAATAAAAGCAATAATTTACACTAAGAATATGAGTTAGGCAATTGAGGGCTACGAATTAGTTTTGTGACGAATGCAAGATCATACAGATGCTTGATCCTTTTATCGCTACAAGATCATTTAGGCCGCGGCGCCGTGAGAGCGCGTAGTGCAGGTAAAGCTATTATAGAGATAAAGTTGAAGTGTCGTACTGATAACGCTCTTGATGGGCCGATGTCGAGAAATTTGACGATAAGAGGTCCCACTTAACTGAGCAATCTTGATAAGTTTCTCATAACCGATGCTGGAGCTACGGCATAGGTTCCCTAATGAAATCCTGTGGAGCGTGAAATCTTAATGAGCGTGAAATCCTAAGGAGCGTAAAATCCTAAGGAGCGTTAAACCCTAAGGAGCGTTAAATCCTAAGGAGCGTTAAATCCTAAGGAGCGTTAAATCCTCGAGATGTGCTGAGAATTACAGGCTAGTCAACTTACCTATTAGGGATCGTTCACATACGTTGAACAGGAAATTCATTTATACTTTTTGAAAAATAAACACTTTTTTGTACCATTGCAGGTGATTCACACCAGGAGGAAATACCTCAATATGACATTTGGATTTAAAAGCACTATAATATCAAAAAATGAAAGTTTGAATACCTTGAATAGTACGTAAAAAATATACATTTGTAGTTCCGTTTTGTAAGGCAGTGATGCAATGGAAGCCGGTCTGAAAAATTGCATTCGAATTTGATGTCAAAAGGGTGAGAAAATGTTACTAACTTTGATACAGCATTCAAAAACGTGTCGACGTTTAATCTATCAAAAAGAATTTTAGGGAACAAAGCTTTTGATTTAAAATTTTTTTCAATGAATGTGAAATTATGCCGACTGCTTACCAAAGTTCAGGAACCTATATAAACCAGTAGTATTACAATTTTCCAACTATCTACGTGAGTTTTTTATAGATAACATTTTGTCAAAGTATGATACTATGATGAGACAAAAATAGGACACACGCAACGCGAAAACAAAAATTCCCACTAGAACATGTCATCAGTTTCAATGATTTTGGAAAAAATATTCCCTTTAAACCACTCATTTATATTCACATACTTACCATTCGAATTGGCCAAGTCATAGATGTTCTTGGGAGCAAACAGCCGGATTTGAACTCGACAGCGGCCCGTAAATGTCATGACAAGCAGCAACAGTTAACGCATGGGTCAGCTCGACCAAAGGACCAGAACACCAAGTGTACTCACGATGGCAGGTGTAGCTGGTTTACTGATGCCGCTGCCCATGGTAGGCCGCGATGACAACTGCTTCCTCAGCCACGACAACACAGGCATAGGACGACCGCTCTCACGTCGCTGGGAACCACGGAAGGACGTTTGGACAAATAAGAACTTGCGGACGGTGGTGTTAAGTGTACTGGAGATTTGATTTTAAGTTCTCGATAACAAGTCATAAACGGATGAGGCTGCTGAGCCCAGTACGGTTGACAGTTTCCCACAAAGCAGACAACGGAGCTTTGTGATTGAATCTTACGACCTCATGGTTTGGTCTCGAGCTGCTAACTGAGGAATATATGTCCAGTGTGAGAGATCGCAGGGCCGCGGCCTCGCCGTGAACAGCACCATGCATGGATAGTGTAATGTTTCAAGTCCAGGTAGATAAAGAGAATAGATCAACGCAAAAGAACAAAATAAAGACACCAAGTTCACAGAAGACTAAACGATAACACACAGGAGTTTCTACAGAGTTTCACAAGCAGAACAAGTCACGATTGTAACGCTACACACGGTTGTTCGTAGGTATTGCTAGGGATCAGATACACCTCAGATTCGAGAGATTCAATCGAACAGCATGAAGATCCTACGTAAGATGTTAGATCGAGGACATATAAGGCACGGTCTTCAGGCACGGATGGTGAAGTTCGCTTGACTCACAACAAGTAAGCTGTATTGATTGTAACTTAACTACAACATATAGTCCTCAATAATACACTTCCTTTTGTTAGATAACACTTCCATACAGAGCACGTCGGAGTTAATGAGTCGCAAACACTTCACAAACGTTCAAAGTTGTTGATTCCAATTTAGAATTGTAAAGGTGTTTATAAATTTCAAGATTATTATGTCCACAAATAAAGCACCACAGATATCGACAAAAACACCAATGATTTAATCAACTTTTTTGTGAACAAGGTATGCAAAACAGCACGTTCTGACTACTTTTTTTATTTAAATCTCTGCTTTACAGTTAATTAACACTAAACCACAATAATTGCAACAGATGCTTACAAAAATAAAAATTTGCAGTTTCAAGCATTTAGAATTTACAATATTCTTTACTAACAAAAACTTGTATCACAGATAATTCGATGCCACGGATGGAAGGAAGCGAATGAACCTGCACACGTAAAATCAGTTAAATAGACAGGTTAGTATAAGAGATGCTGCAATCCCAATGAATTATCTGTTCTCAAAAAAAGTATCTCACAGACGAACGAGAAGGAAGATGAGCTATACACAAACTACATGAATTAAAATTGCTTCAGAAAGAGAAAAACGGACGCCACTTGGCCAGAGAAAGAGTAGGGTAAGCCAGACACAAAGTTAGGGGCACATTGGCACAGTGCACCGTTTCGATTCCCGTTAATGATTTTGGTCCTACTTTTTACATCACTGCCCGCGGATGTAGTTCGTACACAAGCGAAAGCAGTTCATTGAGCGCGTAGAGATGTAAGAAGTGGGATTAAAATCATCATAGGAAAACAAACCGTGGACTGTCGCAATGTGCCCCGTGTATTGTTTCGGCCCCGCTTCCAATATTCCCTCGCCAAGTTTTCAAGTCCTAAGAAATTTGAAAACCTATGTATGCTTTTTTTCTTTTTTAGCTCGTCGCTACATATCTCGGTGCACTGATAGCCAATTGAAAGCCTAATACAGGAAACCTTTTCAAGCAATTCGAGTTGTGCAAAAAGGCAAAATGTTCTCTTGATTTGTTGAGTTTTAACCTTAAGGCGTCACGTACTAGTTCTTAATATACCCAGCAATTTCAGTTCATCAAGTCCATTAGGTCTCTGATGTCACCTCCGAGCAGACAATGAGATACAAGATCGCAAACAGCAATATTTGGCACATTTTTAATTGATAAAATTTGAATTAATCAATACTTAGCCTGAAAATAGAGCATTTACGAACTCTTCGTGCTACATTCTTTAGTGAGGCATCACTCAAAAGCTCATAAATCATTAACTGCCGTAATGGAAACTATAAATCATTAACTGCCGTAATGGAAACCATAAATCATTAACTGCAGTAATGAATGATCAAAAGTAATCGAAGTAAAAGAGTAAGAAATGGACAGAAGAGGGACGACGTTAGCGTCGTAAAATTAGGGCTGTATTTCATCCATCAACCAGACTTCTTAACTCAGAAAGTCTAAGATTAATTTTTGTTGCCTGTTCATATTACACTATAGCTTAAACAATGTGGCAATATCATCGAAGTAAAATGACACAAAATGGCTTATGAAGTAAGGAAAGTGTTTGAAAATGGGAATACCTAACGAAGTATTGCACGTAATTAATGCGTATCTTTTAATTCAAGTCATGGGTAAATGTAAAAACCTTTCACCTTAAAGTTACTAGAGTAACAAGCCCTTCATTTCTGTTAGGAATGTTTCCAATTCAGCTTCACATCCGAGGTCACTACAGAACATACATTTTTTGGATGGCAAAGTAACCTTTCTTTCAATCCCTGTTTTTGATAGTTAACAGCTACACAGCGATTTCGGCTTCCAACTGCCAATAATACGTAAACAGAATCAGTCGCTGGTTTGGTTCACTTTAGAGAAAAATATGTTCACTAATTTAACACATTGAGTCCAATTCTCCACACAGGTAAAATTACATACCGACAAATGTCTCTACTGTGAATTTAAAAATGAAGGATTGGTTAGGTTAGATGATCGCGTGTACCACATATGACCCACTTCGGACTCAACGTGTTGAAATGGCTCTTCGACGAAAAAGATGCAGGAAAACATTCTTCTTTAATCCCTCTACCCGCGAAGTCGTGTTAACTCTTTTTATCCTAATTAGCAATTCTCAATTTAGAGCGAGCAAACCTACCAAACTTTCGATTTTGAATGAAAAGGCTTGAAATTACTTCACTAGTCTTCTCTTGACGCCTCCCAGCATATACCGACTAAATCCGAGTATACTCGTGCATCAGGAAAAATTAACAAAATCACCTGAATATAGCACGTGTTCATCAGAAAACCTGCCGATGAAAGGGTTGATCGTTAATTTACTCGATTATTCAACGCAAAATTCACCCATAATTGAAACTGAACAACAGCTACGTTTCAAGAATTCACAGGAGCCTTACAACTTTACAGTCGACGTTATTAAAATACTAATTATTATTCAGTAGTTCTTGTGTACTTGATGAATGTATGATCACTTCCCTATCGAGGAAGGGGGCACGTTCATGTCCAAGAGTACAGAATACAATGGTTTAACTTCCTCCATCTAACCATTAACTGTAAAGCTGTGTTGCTGCTACTCAATAGGCCAATACTACCAACATTTTAAATTATTTTCTATGAGTGGCGTGAAAAATACTTTTCAGCTTTCTTCCGGGAGTGATTCTAGAACCGCTTCGGATCGCTAGACCTTCAGCTGTAGATGTGAGCAACGTCTACTGAATATTGAAACGTTGACGCTAATTCTCGCTTGTACTACACGCTTGTATGCACTAGGGCCTGTGCTCATAAATTTTACTTAAGTTTCAAATAATTCCAACGACAATGTCTGTCTTCAGTACAGAGTGAATGAGCGATTTTTTATTCATTGACATTATGTGTACTCATATATTTCGTTCCGAGAAGAGCGTAATTGGGAGCTTGCTGGAGGCTCGTCATACCTTGCAATGTTTTCACGTTTTTGTTTGGCCGAGTTACACGTTTACTACTCTTCGAATGCCGTCAAAACTCAATTATAAAATTTAAATGCCGTCTATAAAACAAAATGAAGAAAAACACCACTCGTATGATCAGTAAATTAGAAGAGATATTTGATGAAGAGTTATTTGCATCAAAGGATTGCTACATGAAACTTAGTAACGATGATTTTGTCGTTAACTACTGCGCCCACTTATTCAATAGTACCTAACTTTTTAACAAAAAATATTTCACGACGAAGTTAACTTCATTAGCGAAGGCTGAATTATGCCTAATTTTTTAAGCCATCAAGGCAGTTATAAATTATTCATTTATGTATTTAATATGCTACAGATTTCGCATACATCCAAAACTATTTCGAACGAAAATATGAAACTCTGTCAAACTTCAGCATTCCATAATCGGTATTCTCACACTAATGATTTGATTTAAAATAATTCATGAACTTCAAAATCGAATTGGGGGATAAATAGAAAAATGAACACGCCGATAATATAAAAGTAGCCCTTACGTCAGTATATTTAGTATATGCGATGAGCGCAGTCTTAATTACGCTTTCTGTGTGTTACAACGGCTGGATCATTTTTATGAGTCATTTTTAGTGCAGCCGCGTGATCAACCGAGCCCGTATGCTGGCGATCGTGAACCCTTATAGCGGTTCAGAACTGAACAACTGCGTAAAAAATGTTACTCAAAAATATGAAGTCAAAGCATGCCCATGTCTAACCATCATACGCAATCACAAGTCCTTAGAATCTAATGAACTAAGAAGCCTCTTAAGTCATACAATAATAAATTCTTCTCGTCTAAAAACTACCCTTTTGATGTAGAAGAAAATGACTCGGTTTATTATGTGTAATGTAGAATAGCTAACTCATGCTGACCTACGATGAGAACTCAAAATTTATTCCGAGGTTATGCTCAAGCAAGGAGTATCGGCAACCTAATTACGGCCCCTATCACATATTCTTTTGAACTGGGCCCCAGCATTTGACCACGATTTACAAAAAAATGGTTAATTTAGTTACGGCACATTATTGTTCAGGGCTTTAGAAAATATTGGGACTACAAGGACATTGAGTATGAGGGCTTCCTTCATTACCCGCGGTCGACGATGAAACTTTCCAAGTGACCAGAAGTAGCTGATGAAAAACGATGCCTAGTTAACTCGATATTTAAAATCATCGTGCTAAAAACTGCAGCTGTATAAGTCGACAATGGTGGCCAGTACTGATAGTTGGGTCCAGACTCCATACTCTATTCTTACCGTCTAGGATATATCGGCAGCAGAAAGAGCACAAGAAGTAAAAACTTGACCAGCGGGCGAGAAGCCTGCTCAATGAACGAAGTGCAATAGATAAGTGAGGGTTCTCGAGACCGTACAGCAGATAGCCTGCAGTACGACGACTCATGCACCTCTTCTTTCAGAAATACGTAATTTGAAGATACGAGATGAAGAGGTGATTGATGGCTCTCCAGGCCACTAGAGTACTCTCAAGAGCTGTATCTTGGCCATCGTCTAGCATTCGAACATCAATCATTGTTTACTGGGAAAACAAGATTATGTTACTTTCAGTACGGTGTATAACTCAAATACGAATCTTAATTCATCAATACATATCTTTCATACCCTATTTCAAAAATATACATAATAATGAACAAAACTAAATATTTCTTCTCCATGTACGAGCATGGGCGATGAGGAAATTAGGTAAGTGAGCATTCAACATCGATTTGATCACGTTTCAATGACTCAAGTTTAATGTGAAGAGAAGTATCTGAATGTCCTCAATAAGGAGTACAAAAACGCATCAGAATTCAGAACTAAAATTGCGTGCACGGATATTTTCAAGAAAAATGATCCCGCATCGATTGATATTAGATTGAGCTACGATGCTGAAATAGCTAGACATGACTGGTTCTCCAAGGCGTCTTTAATAGCGCAGTAAAAATTGTCTTCCATAAGACCGAATCAAATATATCGACGCGAAAATTAACGAAATCTTAGGTATAATGTCAAGTAAATAAAATGTTATTTTGCTGAACACTCTGTTTCAAACTTTATCAATCTCGGTAGTCTCTCCCGGATGTTCCCAAATGTTTAAGAAACTTAGACGCTGCACAACGCATAAGAGGCCCTTCACACAATCAGTCAATGCTTAACACGTTGACTCTGATTCTCCACACAGGTAAAATTAGACGCCGACAAACATCTCTACTGTGAATTTAAAAATGAAGGATTTTGGTTTCACCAATTTGGTTACTCTGTTAATTTTCTTTCTAATCAGAACTAGCTTGTTCGATTGATGAACACAAATTTGACGAAAACTCGAAAATTTGTATTTATACATGATAGTGCTTTGGTTACATTAGGTTAGGTCAGATGATCGCGTGTACCATATATGGCCCACTTCGGAGTCAACGTGGTAAGACAAGGTCGAAAGACATCACATATGGGCATCGACTGCTGACTGTGCTTTTTATTGCCGTCCGCTCGGAGTCAAGGATAGAGATCAAAGTTAGCATTCGATGCTCATATCAGGGCGTTTGCCGCACTATTTTTGGACATTTGAGTTAACGTGTGAAGGGCCAAAATGTTGAAGGTTATTTCGTCAAGAGAAACTTGCGCGCTGTAATTATAGCGTCTCCTTATACACCATGGCTTCGACTAAAAAAGATTTTATCATAGAAATGAATTCAATCAACTTTAACTTAGCATTACTAAGGCTTCCCTCAAAGTCGCATTCATAATTATCGTAGTGAAATCATATTAGCCCACTTTCGCGTCCTGTATTTCATATTTGTAAATCATATTAGTCTCCTTTCGTGTACCATGCTTCGCTTTTATTAAGGTTTCATCCAAGGCTTGTTCGCTGTAAAACCTTACGATGGAACATATAATATTTTATCATGTTATTTATTGAAAAAATCGATCAATACTTTTTCAGACATTTGTTAAACGACTTTATAACATATGCTTCTGGTTTCATTGTAAAATCTTCGTGATCGCTTACAATACTATTTTTATTTTCCTAAGTTATGTTTTCGACCAAGCTTTTGAGCTGCTCGAGAATTTTTGACCGAATTTTTTTTTTGAGGATCATCTTGTGGGTAACCATTTATTTACGCACTGGCGGAATTAAGAGACAATTCACGGGTCAGTCGAGATTCGCGACTACGCCCACCTATTTCCGTATCATTGAGACGGTGTCAGAGCAGGCACCCTTATCTGTGATACGGACAACTACATTGCTTCACTTGTGATTCACCGTCATTTTTGACAGCACGGGGTGCTAGTATTCATTAACAAGTTATTATCATTCATAGCACCGAGGTAGTGCACTTAGGCGACACCCCCTGTACGTCTTCCCACACCTCTGCCTCGCTTCCCGATTCACTAACGTAAACCTGACCGTAATATTAGCAAGCAATGAATTTTGTACCGCTCAAGGCTTATAATTATTAACATTGAAGAACGGAATACTGAGTGTAAAATTTATGCCCTATATCGAAAGTTCACATTTTCCTTTCGTTTTCAAATTAGTTTATTGCTAGTTAGGTCAAAATTTCCTACCCACATGAAATTTAACCCAGAGAGCAAAAAGAAATAAACTTTTAGCGTAAATTTTAGAAAATGCGGAATCTAAGCGCAAGTTCCCAAGGAAGATTCCCGGCGCATGGAAACAGCAAGTTAAGAAAGAGGAGGAAGAAAAGATAAAGAATAATCAGCAAAGAAGACATGAAAACGGAAAAAAGTAAAGTGGGCACGAAAGGCAGATGTCCCAAAAGCCTAGCTAGAACTGAGGCATCAAGTGAGTGATGAGCCATTGTATTTGTTGAAACTGTCACTCGGCCGTAACTTCTTTCGACATTGATACGTTCGAAAAATATTTAACACTTTTCATACGAAAAGCTTACAGAACTTTAGAGGTGAAGGTAGTTTCACCCTCGAAGTAATTTTATGAACGATTACTCGATCGTTAGTAATGATACACCTGATGTAAAGGTTTATTCGGAAGTCCAGTCATATCAGATCGAAAGAAGTCATTCCTGGTACGATTGTATTTGTTACTGAAAACAAGATCAAATTATTTTTAATGTTCGATTGATTGACAAGTTACCCCGTATACACCGCGATACGCCTACTTGCTTGAAGTTGACCAAGATAATAAACTGACTCTGACTTTAGTTTAACTTAAGAGAGAGCTCATGAAAAGTATTTTAACCCTACAGATCAACAAAATTTAGGAATGAAAGAAGGCTTTACGCCTGAGTCATTCTTGAAGAAGGTAACTAACTGGTCTACACAAAACTTGCTCACGGACGTCAGTCCGCTGAGGCATCGTAACATAACATCTATCTTTTCAAAGTCGTGTCTTTAACAGACCCTCCACGTCAACTTTTCATGTACAGGACAATAAATAGTAGAGTAATTTGATAAAAATCCATTTACATTCACTTGCCACAACCTCCCGGAAGAACTCAGAAAAGTGCCACTGAGATCGAGCATTCGAAGTTCATAGGGATTTCGTTGTTGTGCAAAATATGTGGATAAAGAATACTTGGCAACTAGTGTTGTTGCCATTTGCTACAGACAAACTACTCAGGGATGCGGAAACCCTGTTGAAAGAGCCCCGCGATGTAAATTCGTGAAAAACGTTTTTCTCGAAAACGTGTGGTAGTTATTTAAGTAATGTGCGGCAGATTGTTATTCTAAACCACGTCTGTCGTGAAATTCGTCGCTATATTTTACAGATGTATTTTCAAACTAAGTCGTTCAATTCCATGGCGGAGTTTTTTGATACATCCTTTGAAAAAACGTTCGTTTTTGTTAAACTGCAATTCTTAATATAGACATGTCTCAAAAATAAATACGAGGAGATACATTGATGGAATAGAAAATTCTTACTGAAATAGTTTACAAGCATAACCCTCATATATATGTGTCGAGAAAAATAAATTTGAACTTGAATAAGCATACTCTAATTAATGATGAAAGTGACAGGAAAAGGTATCGTAAAACATTGTAATTTGAACATTTCAGGCCTGGAACCATCTTTGGTAAAATTCTGAGTAATATACGCATCGTTATTAGTATATTTATGTGAAAAAAATCTGAAAATTAACAGCATAGTAAAAAATAACTCAATGTGACCAGAGAATAAACACATACTAATACATTGGTAACTAAATACTGGAAAAAGAAATACTAAGCTTCGGTTGACTATTTTTAGAGGTTAAGCACTTTATATATCGTTGAGAGACGGCGATAATTTATGTATGTTAGTATAATAATTCTGAACTGTGCATATCGAAATCGTTCAAACATGAACGGAAGATTTTAAATTTTTCACTGTTGGTTGTTTGGTCAAAGAAGCCGTTCTAGAAATATTGTGCTATGGAAGAATGAGAGGGAGAATAAAAAAGAAAACCCGTCCGATGACTACGGCCAGCATGTTCAGCAAGCCTCAGTTGCAGTCTTAATGATGAAGAAGGCAATGTGATCCACACCTGCATATGACAGATTTTTGGAATCAACA
>VOMN01048177.1:0-81243 GCA_014899125.1 Orchestia grillus | reverse complement strand
CCGCGCCCAGCCACCTATGCCCCGCGCCCAGCCACCTATGCCCCGAGATGCATTGAGCGCAGCTGCAAATATTTCAGTCTACCGTCGTTTCGTGATGCCAAATTTTTTTGTTAGTCCGTTTCAGTCCCTGCAAAAAACGCTCCAGATTCATGTGCTCGTCTCCGTGTTATTCGCTCGGGCCGATGTAGAAAACTGAAACGCAGAAGACCGGCGGCTGTCTAGAATTGACAGCTTTGTTTTGGGGAAAACCAAGTAGTTGGAGCTTCTAGTTTCGAGCTGACGCTGTTTCAAAGAACAAGTAGCAAATACATTAATAAAAGTTTTGCACAGTAGGTCAGATACAGCAAGCCCTTTTGTGCGAAAGGAGGCAGAAGTAAAAATTAGGACTACGTGGCACAACCTAAATATAATACTTTACCTCCAACTCCATCAAGTGATTCAAAATTTTCTGCGAATTTGATTGACTAATGAGTGCTAATTCCCGAAGGTTAGCAGAAACTTACAGGCAGCATTACAACTCTTGTACGTAGTGACATATAGGAATCCTGCGCATTTCCCTGCATAATGATTCCCAATTAACAATTGGGGGAATATTTCATAAAAAATTGTCGAAGGAAACCTTTGCTCTAAAACCCTTTTCGAAGAGCCTTAGTGTCGAAAACGCTCAAACGACAGCAGAATTTAAATTGCATAAATCTTTTGTAACTTGGCAGCGCAGTTCAGCCCTTATGCACGGCGACAGTCCTGTTTCTGGTCACGTGTCATTTGCATATCCATCAAGTTTGATACTGAAGTACCTAGTTGATCATTACGTCACCCAGTTTTAAATGCGTTCAGTTTGTAATTAGAGTATAGTGCTCGAAGTAAGAACACCCAGCCGCCTGTTTGAGTACCCAGTTTCCAGTTGAAGTACCCAATTTAGGGTAAGAGCTCCTAGTTTACTTTTGGAGTATCCCGTCTATTTCTCATTGAGCTCCGAGATTTGAATTCATCTCAACACTGTTCCCTAATTTGCTATATATTGTTTTGAGGAGAGGAAAATTCGCCATGCCAATTCATACTTCTGTACATAGATGATAATGTAAGAAAATGAGTTCGTAATTCAGGAGAATATATTTAATTCAAACAATGTTGTCCTTAGATTACGACTGATACCGGTAACTAAAAGTGATTTCATTCGGCACGATTGCCTAATCAGTAATATGCCCGCATGAGAAGCATAGCTCTGGGCACTTTGTGTATTAACGACAATAGTTTTTCCTTGCCTGCTGTTGCGGAAATCCAGCTCAAGGGTCAGCTAAAGTTTACCGCCATGACCCCTATTTCAAACCTCCACTTTCATCAACACTAATGGAACTGGCAAAAAAAAACTTAGAAAGGTACAGGAACATGCTGAAATTTTTTCAAATCACTCAGACTCGGAGTTCGCCTCGTTCGAACAAGCTCAGTTCGTTGAAACCCTCAGGTTCGTCAGAATTTACACGGGCGAGTAAATTAGTGTAGATCCATTTCTCACGTGGATTCGAAGAGTCATTTGGTGCTGTTTAGGTAATTCTAGACAGTTAAAAAACCTAGCGAAAAAAATTCGTGATCTTTAGACAAGCAAGTGAAAAAAACTTGAGGCGAAGTAATAAAGAAGCTGCTGAACAAGGCTGCCGATGGAACATTCCTCGGAGTTATCCCCACCTGAGAAGTGCGGTGGCATTTGAGAATGGAACAAGAAGAATGCATGTAGAAATATAGAATTACTCATCGTGAAAGGCATAAGAAATGATGTAAGAGTAATTTGGCTTTAAGATTATACGTTACAATGTGATTCCCATTGTTATTCTTTTTTTAGAGTAAAATAAAATAGCCCAACTACACGTGCAATCGGACCTTCTTACGATCGGTGAAGAACAGGACTACTGTCCAAGCGCTGACCTTTGCTATCCCATTTTTTTCCTTTGATCATTATTTAGAAACTCTTTAATTAATTGCGAGGCAAAGTAAATTCGAATTTTTCGCACTATCTAAAATGAAGCATTTTCACCTCAACTAATTACCGCTCACCTTCTGATTATTAACCAGTAATGAACTAAAACCTCTTGAAATTTGATTTTCCAACATTAAATACTCGTATAACAGCTGAAAACCTGAGCAAGTGAACCCTGACTTCAGTTGATAAATTTATTCACAGGTACGCGGCGACATTAGCTGGTTTACACAGGCTCAAAGAAATAAACTCATTTGCATTCGGAAGAGTAAATGATCATGTACGGAATATTTGAATTTGCTGTGTATTTCTAACAAATATTTTCCTATAACCATAGAATTTTTGCATAGGATTGTACCTGTGTGTTCCTCTAAGAACAAAGAACAACGTATCTTGTGTCCAAATTCACGGAATAATGTATGTTCTAGAATGAGCAATCTATCTTCATCCCTCCATACAACTTCAAAATGGCAGTGGAAAAAAATGAGCAGGAAAAATTGACACGAAAAATTAACGACTTCTGAATCATTTTCTTCAAACAATTAAATAATTTGTGCTCCTACTTCATTAAATCACGGTTAATTGCATCACTCAAACCTTTGAAAGACGTACAAGGTCCAACTCGGGGAATGGTAAACTAGGAAAACTTCAGTGGTCCGCATTTGTTCAGAATAAACAAGCACTCGAGAGATTGAGGAAAATCTGCAAAATCCTTCAGCGTTTCCACCCAAAATAAAATTCACAGACCAAGACGCTTTAGCCTCTAGTTCACGTTGCAGTTCAAGAACGCCCAAGCTACAGGACTAGTTTTTTGTACTTCAATATGGAGTTTATAGTTGATTCGCATCGTTACGAGGACCTCGTTCCAACAATGTTAAACGAGCAACATTGCGGATGTTCAAAGACTCAGCACACGATAACTTTGTTGAAGTGTACTGTGCAAAGCACATATTTCACTGTGTTCTTCAGAAATGACAGCGAGACGCTCTCCCAAACATCATGATGAAAGTTGAGGTAAAATTACGGTCAAGAATTGAATGTAGAGTTGATTGATACATGTCAACTCGAATGGAATATGGAGAAAAGGGTTGTTTGTATTCCATTTGATAAATGATACAATGAAGATGAATTTCAAAATGGGTACAGTTTATGGAGAATTTTTGTGCATTTAAGTTACAGAATAAGTTTTTCATATTTCATCTGTATTATAGATTTCGATAATTCACATGTTGCATATTTTTGGTAAATACTACCCGAAATACCTTTTAAAGGATTTTGTATGAAATCTTGCTATTTTTTCGATTTGCGATAATAACAATAATGCATCAGAGTACAATAAGGAAAGTAGAACGTACCACAACAGCACACAATATAGAGAGGCTGACTGCAAAATTATACGCTCTAAAAATCTTTCGCCATAAAACACGGTTCCTCCTAAGGGCTACAAGCATACATGCCTTGACAACACAACTTAATGTAATTTTCTTTTTAAAATTTCTAGCGTCAATCGCGCTCGTGAAGAAGCTTCACTTTTTGTTTAGGTGTAATTGTCGGTGTCGCTGTAGGGCTCGATTAGAATTCGCTGCCTGGGGATAGAAATGTTTGTGGTTTGAAAATAATCACGTCCATATGATTTACCTGTTCTTTCTCTTCTTCGTTGCAATTGAAGCAATTATTTTGGAGACGAATTTTTGCCTGTTGAATTATACATATCGGTTTCCGCGACTGGCACATGCCAGAGGCTTCCTCGCTCCTGCATCGCAGTTGTCGACTATGATAATGAGGATTGAACAAAAGTTGGACGAAAATGGGAAAAAATATTCCCCAAAAATAAAGCGGCGTTCAGCAGGCTAAACGGCATTACCGCGAAACAGAACCTTCCATTGGAGCTGCTGCCTCGGAGTACGACTTGGAGAGAGAACTTTTACAGTAAGGAAAATTCGCAACTGCAGCCGAGTTCAAGAAAAGAAAATATTAGGAGGAATAAATTTATACGATAAGAAGACAAATAATAAGCACACATATAGAGTGCTACATAGTAGAATTGGACAACCGTAAGGAAAAGAATGTACACGGGCGACTGAACTTGCTAGTCCGAAGAGGCTCAAGTTCAACGGAATTAAGTGTTCGATGAAGTCTTCAAATCATGCAGCTTTACGAGCCACAAGATTTAGCTTAATGGTGATCAAATTACCTTAAATGGGTCTTGACTTAGTTTACATATCTTCTTCCTAATGATCATATGTTTCTAAATAGTGAAAAGGGTCTAAAAAGTTATTAAAGCCTATCAAGAGCGCTAATTTGTTTTCAAAGATTTTTCTAAGCATCAGGCTCCATTGAGTTCCATAATGGCAGAAGTCAATGCTAAAAAATAAAATATTTATCAACGATGGAATCGAAAAATATTAGTAAACGAACAAAAAATAATTGGAATTACCGATTCCCCTATTTGTACTTGACTAAATAGTGTAACCTTTCAAACTGAAAATTTTTCATATTTTTTTATTCAGCAGGTAGCACCAATTGAAAAATGGAATTCGGAATTATACATTGTGTACTTCCTTGTTTTCCTGGGCACCGAAGAGAAGCATCAAAGACCCTCCGACGGAAAATTTGAAAATAACGCAGAGGAATTTATCAGAAATTGTCGTGCAAATGTTAAGCTGCACGCAACATGCAATTGGAGATAAGCGATAAAGCGATGCATCAAGGGCCGCATTGACGGCGCAGAGCCCCTCGTTAAATGCTTATTAAAATCCCCTTTTCGGTCTGAATGTCAAGGAGTAGCACGACCCTTAAATTCTACTCGCTTATTAATGAAAGGGCGTCGATGAATAATGCTTCACTGTTTCATGAGCTAGTAACTAATAGAAAATTAATGAGAGTCTCGTAAGCGTCAATTAAAACTGCTACATTTAGTAAGCTAGGTGATATGAGGGTGCAATTTTATAGATAATTGTGCTGGCAGGAGAGGGTTACTGAATGCTCATATGAGAAGTAATGAATTTTATTCTGCATGTTGGTTTTAAGAACTCGAGATAAAAATGTTATTCTTAAACAATGGTGTGTGTACTTGAGAGATGAAATTCTAAAACGGATAAGAAAATCGATACAGTATATCGTAGTTTGTTACAAATTTTGAATGGGTAAGAAAACTGAAAATTTATTTTTAAAATTTAAAAAGGTCCTTCTCACCGTATTTCAACTCGCTTATGACTCCAAGCAGCCTCTGTGACTGCACGTCAAGATTTCTGTCCTTTTCAAAACTAAAGGCCTGCTGACCAGTACTTCGCTCATGAAGGTCGTACTTCACTAGAGACGAAAGAACATAAAAGGGTTACAAAGTTTCCATGAGATGACTCGAATTCTTCAAAGAATTGACAAGGAAAAGAATTTTCCCAGGCACCTCAATAAACTTCAACGTTTGTCCAATGGTAAACATAGGTCAAAGTTACCGAAAGAAAATTTTCTGTACCTTTCGTTATTACTTTCTTAATATAAATTAAAATTCGGTCTAACTCGTGCCGGTCTAAAATAAAATTCGGTCTAACTTTGAAGCCAGCGAAGTGGTCCTGAAAACTAAAGTGAGTGGCTTACGGGAAAAATATTCAATATAACATTCGTTTATCATAAGTTGGCATTAAAGTACTGGTAGCTTGTATATTCATCATAGTACCATTGTATTTTAAATATAATTCTCTATCACAAAAAATAAAGTAGGAGTCATTAACAGAATATCCTTAGAATTTCCACTGTCCAGTATGCTCGTAAGGAATGATTTCAAGTTCAAATTAATGTCAAAATGTTAATTACTCTGAGCTCCACGTCTTTACCGTTGCAGCAGACGTCAGCAGCCTTTCTGTTGATGGCAATCTCAGAAATAAGCAGGCCCCGCTTCCAAACTTTTTCTCCCTCGACTTCATTTGCTACCCATTCCTAATCTTGAACTATCACGTTTTAGCATCGCCGTATCACAAAACGAAATGGCGCTCGCAAAGTTTGAAAAAGAGGGACGATGTCTGCGCAGAATCTATAGTAATTCTACTCATCTATTTAACTTCTGGTGAAATTTGAAAGAGCAGCGCCTGACTTCTCCGCATTTAATACAATTTGCAGAACCTTAATTGTTTTCTGGGTTCAAGACACCTTAATAAATTATTCGGCGTGCATAATAATATATATTGTCGTGTTACAAAAGTTTCAGTGGGAGAACATGCACTGCTTGGACTCGGCGCTTGGTGATGCCCCCATATCTGATATTTTACGATCTATCCATCCGCTCAGGGTGTCTCTGAATTTTTTTTTCACTAATTTGGGAGAACATATTCACTAATTTTAAATGTTAAAAACATCTTGCATTAAAGATACCGTACTGCAATTTAAGTGAGATATTTTTTTAACTTTTATGCCTTCAAAACGCATCTTAATAAACATCAGCGGATTTTCATTAGTACCAAATATTCATTACTGTTAATGCTATGCTGCTATTGCTACTCTATTACTATGGAACTATACTAATAATACTGGCTATTTATACTGCCGTATAGTTTCGTCGTTTACAATTGTCGTATAATTCAAGTTACAATATAAAATTGATTAAATAGGTATCGAAGAGCAAACATCCGAGAATCATTGGGAAGAAAACTTTGGAAGTTTTCCGAACTTTAATTAACTAGGTGACCGAACTTTCAAGCGCTTTCACAAAGCTCATTTTCAATGCGGCCATTTTTGAAACTGACTGACTAAAGGTGGCAATTGGAGGACTTGCTATTACCAAGATACGGTTACGATTAATACTATAATACCAAAACTCTCATCATCTTTTTTGCTTGATATCTTACCTGTCTGTAACCGTGTACTGATTGCAGGAACATAAGACAGTTTATTTCTTATGGTTACGGCTCATAGGGATTAAAGTGAAGTTTTTCCATTGGCTTTAGATATTTGTTAGGAAGTTAGGAAGAATGATTAGAGGCTCAAACGGGACTTTAAATAGTGACCCAAGAGATAACGGGGGTTCTAGAAGCATATAAAAAGACTCCCTTTACATACGTCTTTTTATGGGCATCCAATTTTTAAGGCTCCGATGGAATTAGGAGACAATTATCGAGTCCGGATTCTCTGGTACGTATTCCAATTCAGCGAGAGTGTGTCAGAGAAAGCAGTTGGTACGAGTGTACAGAAAATAATATTTCACGCGAGATTTGCCATTATTTTTGACCGCACGAGGACGCAAGTACTTTTATAAAAGTTAATTTTGTCATAGATACGTTTTTAACACGAATAAGAAGGCCAAAGGTGTTGCATTAATCTTCACTTAATTGCTGTGTACATACTTGCTAAGCAAAGAGCTCTATGTAAAATTAAGTAGGAGTTCAATTTACGGAGTAATTTCGTCTATCGACAGAGGGCGGGGCAGATGTACGTGAACGAAAGAGAAAAGTTTCTTAAAATTTATGTTCGTGAAAAATCCCATTGTTATGCAAGTCTAATCATAAATTGAAATGTACTGTTAAATAGTAAGCCGACTAGAACTGGTTTTCGGAAGAAAGCTTCTATATTGATAGGTTACGATGACTATCTTTATAAATAGGCCTAAATAAAATTGCTACCAGAATACATACAACCGTAAGGTTCCATAATTTATGGTGGCAATGAAATTCAAAACTCTAAATCTTACCTTTTTGATACTAGGATTTATTTCTTACGCTAATAAAGGCTGCTAAGATCTTGCCCCTGAAAGGGTATTTATGAAATCTGAGTTCTACGCGCCTGATTTGTGTACCTATATTCTCAAATTACCGCGGAATGTACAACAATTCTCACTCTCAAGCTTTTTTCAAATTTCATCTTGGCAGAACACCCTATTCAGGGTTTTAATTGAATCATGAAAGTAAAATGCAATGAAAAAAGCATAAACGGAGTGAAAAGAAGCACGATAATATAATGAGTAGGAAATTAAAGTGCGCAATTGGTAGTCTGAACTTTTAGCCCATATTCTATTATACGAGCATTGCCAGAGTAAGCGGCAAAATCTTAGAACTTTAGCTGTTGAATTATCAATACACATGATTTTTCAAGTATAATTTACGCGTAAACTCACTCGGACGAAGAAAATTATAAAAAATTGATATTCTTCGAGCCGTGCTTCATTCTCAACCTTGAAGCATTTAAACAGATCTCGCTAGTTATTCTTCATTTCTTGATTATGCCACGCCACAGCGATAGGATATTCGTTACAGTGTGCAGAGTGAAGGAGTAACAGTACTTCCAGACAACAGAATTTTTTGTAAAAATCGGTGCCTATTGCTTTACTTGGAGCAATGGTATCTAAAGAATTAATGTTTGCGAAAAAAAAAAAATTTTAGGTAAATACTCGTTTCAGGGCATAGATGGATGACTGAAAAATTTGACTCCAAAAAGCCACGTTTCGCGTTGCGATAGCGACCGCCCGCACGCTCGACTCCCTACGTAGAATTAGTCGTCCTTGCCTCGAGGACTTCGGTATAATCCCCGCAGCGGCAAAAACGGCGGGCGGTGGTCCGATCGAGGAGCTTGGCAGGAGTGCGGTCGGGGTCTGCGGTCCTCGAGTTCCAGCCACATCTCGAAAACTGCATCCATTCTTCGAGGCAAAGATGACCAACTCCAAAGGTCACGCACAGAAATGAGTTACGGATCCGCTCATTTCTTCTGGGCACAGGCTTCCGTGCGCGCCGTTATGTGGCTTCTGCCTGCTTTCATCAAATCGACTGGAAAATTGAGACTAAAATTTTTATACATGATGGCTGTCGGACAAGGTCTTCGGTATTAACTCCGCATCAGCTAGAATGGTAATATAAAATACGTCGATAGGATATTCACAGGATTCTTCGTGTTTCGCAGTATTCCCTCATTTAAAATTCGACGAAAGAAAATTTGTTCTCATTTAAAATGAGCTGAAGTTCGAGAAACAAATCTGATGATTATAAAAAACATGAAAATTGTTTACATTAACGCGAAATTCAAATTTGATTGCAATGATCTCGTATAAACGTAATTGAACGTAAAGCGGGGGATGGGTGAGTTCGCATAAAAAAATGGTGATATTCTGAATTTTGCCAGTTGTGCAAAATGAAACTCGCCATGCAACTGAAAATTGTTTATCCAAATGAAACGAAGGAGATAAATCTTAAAGGAAACAAATTTAAATGGTACAAATATTTTGCAAAGATAAATCTCAAAGAAAACAAATTTAAATGGTCAAAATATTTTACAATGACAAGTTTCAAGAACTGCAAACAATACCTGACGCAAAAACGCTTCCTCCTCAGCAGAACAATGAACTCCACATGTTCATGAACAAGTTCGGCGCTTAATACAACTGGGCTATTGTAATTCTTCAAACAACAACAAATTCGGTCATACGTAGACGAAAAACTTCAAACAATGAAGAAGTATGAAAAAATGCGCAAAATTGTATTTGAGGCAACGCGTAATACTTTTCTATTACACTTAAGACCTCTGCGCTTTTAATGGCTAAAAGCAACAACTTGAGAAATAGAAAGAAATACGGAAATATTCGACTTGCAGATTACAAGTTGAAGCATTCCAATGCTATATTTATAGATACCTCTTGCATGATACTGAGCCACTACAAACACTTTCCAATGTTGCGAGCATAAAAACTGCTTAGTGCAGTTGACACGCTCCATACGATCGTGTAAAACTGCGAGTTATTTTTCATCCCCAGCGTGCACGGCAGCGCAAAATAATTTGGTCTTATCGCCTTGGCATTCATTTTTATGGCAACGAAGTTATTATCTCATATTTATCGCAAAGTATCTCAGTAACTCAACAAACTGACTAAACGAACATCCACCATAACACAGCACGGGCTAATCTCGTTGTATTCATTAGTTACGCACCCTCGTCCGCACTGACCAAACCTTGCACCACCGACCCTTAGTTGTGATCTTTGATCCTGGGACCTTTTCAAGCATTCGTAGACAGTCCTTGTTACATGTCCCCCTCGTAATAAATACTTATGCTCACGCTGGCTACAAACGCGTGTGCCAATTACAGAAGATAAGAACGCATAACCGGTCGCATCCATGGCTAATGATTGCTTTTGATGATGAATGGAAGTGAAGGGCCACCCTTCATGTCTCAACCCAGAGCGGCACTGACAAGTGCCGCATGAAGGAGGCACGGAAATATGCATGCCCTTTCGTGAGTATTACCGCTTTTGCTGATTTATCAATGGAAACATCCCATTGTCATTAAAGATTTATTAATAGTTGAGGAATAATTTATCTTCTACTTATTTGTGGTCATCCAAAAACGTTTTGTCACCTTTTTAGTTACTATTTCTTAATGAATTATTACAGTTACTCAGCAGTTACGATTACGCTACTTTCGATTGCTGGAAACTTTGACCAAATTAGCACCATAAAAGTCACCGGCAGCTTAAGCTCATGAAATGTCGTCTAATTAATAAAATTTAATATTTTTAGCAGCAGTAACTGGGTAAGAGAACCTGATTTCGCCAAGGAAACAGTAATGGCAACCCTGTAGTCGAAGGCCGTTGAAGAAAATATTAAACGTTCAAATGTAACACCGCTCACCTCCGATTCCTCTCTCTGTGAATTGACATTTACATTTTATATATTTACATACAAGCTTCTTAATCCGATCTACACTGAGTGTTTTAGTTATTGATTTCACGGGTCGAAGAATTCAGTGATATCAATGGATCTGGCTAATCATAGCGAGATTAAGATCAATCGCCAGCGATCCCTCGGTAAAATAGGTGAAATATATTTCATTCGCTACGACGTAACTATAGAGTCGACGCCCGAGCCCTTTTGAACTTTCCGCTGCTGAGACTCGACAGAGTGAAGGCTCGCACTAGCCTTCGCAAGGCCTTAAGATCTCGGAGCCCGAAGGACGACTGGCCATCGGGCGATTCCATGCTCTTTTTGAAGATCAGTGTCCATGTTTAATAATGTTCTCATGCCGCAGGAGCTTGTTTTTTGAGTCGAGATTGCACGTTTTGAAAGTTCTACAGACTGTTGCCTCCAGCGCAATCTATACGTCAGATTGTAGCATTGGGTCCTTTACTATCGGCGTCTCGCAGTACTTCGCGGGCTCGTGCGCACGTTGCACTAGATTTTACAAAGGAATTAACTCTGCGCAACTTATTTTCATTCAGATGCAGGTTACGTTGTGGCAGCCACATTCTAGCACTTTGTCACAAACTCTCCTTCGAGATAAATATGCAAATTCTCGTGTATTTACATGACTAAGCGACAGGCCAAGGCAGTGGTCATAAACACAAAATTGAGTGTATTCTCCTGAATGAACATTCATCGCTTTCCCAAATGACACAGTGGAAAACAGAGCGTACACGTCCTAAAGCGCACCCAAAATAGACGCGTTTCGTGCTTCCCAGAAAGGAGCTGCTTCGAGACACCTACTGTGCTTGGCCAAGAATTCTAGGCTTTTTCGTCCATATTTAGGAGCAGTCACCTTCGTCAGTGCACCACGGCTCGGAATTTTTCTTCTGCCTAAAGAAGGTAACAATTAAAAGCATTTTCGAGATACCATTTGCCTGGAGAGCGCTGAGAGACACTATTGGAAAGATGTATTTTCTCGTTTTATTATATTTTTCTAAAACTCATTTCCTGAATGTTCCTTTACTATCATTTGAGTTACCTAAATTCAGAACTTGAGAATGATTCTAAGGAAAAATAAGTCATAAACCACGACCAAAAATACAGCAACTTCAACAATTTTCTTAGTTTACAGACTTTGGAGACTTTTGTCTTTATATTTTTAAAAGAGGAGTTATTCGCATTCCATAAAACTAAACCTTTATTTACGTGTCAGGTGACAAAACTAAATTACATGCTCTTCTATGTTTCGTTGCCATGAGAGCAGTGGCTTAATTTTCACCGTTATAGTTTTCTTTTAAATCTCCGCTTTTTATGCGACTTAAATAGTGACGACGGTTAAATGCAGTAAATGACATGAACTACAGATGAATAAATTCGTAGCAGAAGTAACAGAACACTGACAACGTCCATTTAAATTGTCGCTTATTTAATTGACGCTAAATTGTTCGACTAATCATCCAAGCTTACCTTGCCGGCAAGTTTTTAGACGGGAACTGGGAACTTCCCGTAATGCTTTTGAGTAATTGTATCGAAAAAATCGCCTTCTTTACTCAGACTTCATAAACTTGCGTGCAAGGCCTATTTCACGTTTGACCGTACCAGCTGCTGAATTGTAGAGGATTATCTGAAAGAAATATAATTTCCCAAGAATGAAGGAGACGGAGATAATGGTACCAAGTGAAGGTAAACGGGGACACTTGTCCACAGGTACAGCTGCATTCTAGCCAGCGCTACTGCATGGCAACCTAATGCAGCTGTTGCCCCTCTGAAATTTATAAAAAGAAGCAACTCGAGAGCTCAGCATCGCATGTAAGGCCATTTGCACCCACTTCTGTTAGGCCGGCTCACGATTAATGCCAACCGTTAAGATTTACTATCAAGATACTATCCTTTGTTATAAATCGGCGTTTTTAGAAGCCGTGATGGCTGGCTCGTTCAACGAAATGTACCTCAACTCAGCGGGGAAAAAAGCTAGTTAGGTGCGTTACTTATGGTATTGGTTCAGTTTATGAATTTGAATTTCTTATGCGTCTATCACGTGTATTTTCAATGGTGAAGTTCACGGATTAATGCAGATTCGTATCGAATGAAGAAAGTATGAAATATTGAGTTGGAAGAATTTAGAAAATATGAATAAATTTATATTGATATACGGAGCTGCAGTTTGAGTTCAGAATCGTCGATTATGAATCTTACGAACATCGTATCTATATCTGAATAAGGACTGTTCCATTTTCTACTGTTCAAATACTCGCAAGCCTCTTCGGCTACAATTAAAAAAAGTGAATACTTCGTCGCCGTGAACAAAATCAGGCTCTTATTTGAAATTTGCTTAATTTATGCTCACTGATCTGAAATTCAATGCCCTCGGGAAAAATTCTCCGCGAGTGGAATACCTTCACACGAAGCTGTGACATTAGCAAATACCTGTGCGAAATTGGCTGAGAAGTTGGCCTAAAAATATCCCCATAAAATAGTAGCCGTGATCTTGTTTAGATGACGATGGACAAAGCAACCCTCCGACGCCAAGGCCGATCTTTAAATGGACGCCATTGGGGACCCCAGCCTGGAGAATGCACTCGATCTTCGGACACCGTTCGTCATCGTATGTCACTCCGCCTCCGTAGCATTTGGAAACTGAATAAAAAGGTGCACGAAAAACGTACATAGAATGTCATGTAGTCCACAGCAGAGCCGTAAATGCCAGTGAGATCCTTCTTGAGACGGGCTACTCGTAGCATGCATTGAGCTTCGGCTGCACCTTATGGAACTTAAGGTTAGGCTAAATGGCGGCGGAGAATTTAAGTTTTGCAGCTGAACTGCCGAGCGCTGAGTGGGGGTATGCATATGTTGAGGCTGGCGGCTCACATTTGGGATTATACCACGGGAAAATTTAAATGTCATTACCTTGCGCCGAAGCATGCATCCATCGTCTGGAATTGTGCGACAAACTCTCCGAAAAATGAGTTATGAGAGAAATGGAAACCACGGAACAATATGGTTTGAAATTTTGAACCTCACTCACTGAAATCCTAATTGAAAGTTAAAGAAAAAAATAAAAACTGTAAAGACGGTCAATTATTCCCTGAACGAGCAAAAGAAAACTCTGAATACAGAAAGGAAAATCTTTAAGAGACGACGGAGAATTTCGAAGTTCGATCAATTTCCAATAAGATTTGTAAGATCCTCATCATTTTCAGCATTTCGAACTCAAGAATACAAATTTGAAGTTTAAAAGCATTATAGGATTTTGTACGACTCTGTATATCTAATCAAAGTTATAAACGAATCAACCATGACGCAGGCAAATCTCAAAATGCTGAACGCTTAATCGCTGTTTATGCTTTACATCCTCAAAGATTTTACTTGGAGAAAAAGACTTCTGTACTACAAAATTAAATATCTTTGAACATTCTACAGCTAATTTCCAGCAGTAAAGTGTCGTATGAATAATCATAAGAATGATTTTTTATCAAGGAGTTACTACTGAAGGATACTATATTAAATTCATCTCTATAGTACCTTTGCTTGTAAAATACTATAAAATACAAACACAGGTGGAGAGAACCATCTTCAAAACGTAGAAATAGTCTCACTATTCAGCCTGACCATTGATTAAAGAAGAGTAATTTCGTAATGCTTAATTTGCTAGTTTATTAGAAAACTTCGTACAGAATAAGGGACTTTCGCCGATAAATTGCGAGCAAAGCCATCGTTATCATGAATACAATACATACAGCATAATTTTTCTTAAATGAACAAAACTTTTTATAACGATACTGCAAACGTTCAACAACTCCGGAGATGAATTCCGTCTCCCCTGCTTGATATTTTTACATGTTAAGCGCAGTCGTGTCTCGCACGAGTGTCTGAATACACGCACTGGAAAAGATGCGAGGATGAGAAGGAGCTCGCAAGAAACAAAAAGCAACAGAAGTTGCCGACCCATCACTGAACCTTAACATTTGCCCCAACGCCCCCAACAGCGACTCTAAAAAGAGTTGAAACTCGGGTGGTTGTCTCCGGATTGGAGACCATCCAGACCTTCAGGCAATGATTTTAGCAAAAGAAAAACAAATACCACGACGTCAACTCAAATATCACGGGGACATAAAAGTGCAAATTCAATTGGGAGATGGCCACTGCAACGTTCATTGCAGAAATGACCCTGATTTCTAAATTAATGATTGCGGTTAATTGGGATCGTTAAACGAGCAAATTCCAGCCAGTACTCGGCTTGTGAAGAGAATATTTTCGTCTCGGAAGACTTGTTGGAGTAATCATAAAATATCGGCGTTCTTCCTATAACTTGTCGAAATTCGTATAGCGAATAGAAATTCACCGTTCATTAATGGGATATAAAACTGTCGGTTTGTAAAATAAATATATTTATACAGGAATCAATACCTTCATTGCGTAGACATTTTTAATGGCTCGAGGTACCTGTACACGGTAAACATTGGAAAATTTATCAAAATATCCTCCCAAGAATGAATTTTTGTTTGCATCGCTTCCAAAAGTTTATAATAAAAAAATTTACAATGACAAATTTTCAATCGCTACAATAAAAATTACTGCAACCTAGCTTTTTCATTAAACGAAAAAACTTCAAGAGTAGTTTCGAAATTTCATTCTGTATTCAGCAAATTTCTAACTGAAGCGATGCACTTCAAATGAGATGTGAAACAAAAGCGCATCATCGCACTCCAGCGTAGCCTTCGGTCGTGTCACCGTGACGAGAGAGAACAATATTCAGGAATGGCTTTTCCGAAGGACAAAACTGACGTCAACGAAACAAAGTGCATAGGACAATTTTCCACGTTTTGCATTTCACAGTAAGCTTCTTACAAGGGCAATGACTGTAAGGAGGTGATAAATGATGTGGCGAAATGTGACGCTTGACAATGGTCAAAGTGCATTGACAAATCTCAAGCTTCGTAACAGAACATGTCAGACATGACGATACGAAGAGATAACACGCGTACCAAAGAAAAAGTATTGGAATTTTTGTGCATATTGTAAGCAGCATTTGCTTTACGTACAAGATAAAATGGTGCAAGGCGGGAGCTTGAACTACACGTTATAGCAGTGGTGCTTAACGTGAGGTCCGAGGTGTCCTATAGGAGACAGCGGGGAAGGTATTCTATAGGGGGCCCTCGAAGAGGTCACCAAGTCCCTCTGTTAATGCACCATAGTGTACATGTGTTGCCAGGCTAGGGGAGCGTCCTAGCGCCCGAGTTCTAGAGCCATCGAAGTCGTAACTCTTTACTGCTGATATGGAATTCAAGATCTACTTTCGAAGAGTACAGATAAATACAGCCTAATTGCCCAAATAATTTTATCGATACAGGGTTAACCAGTTAACAGACTCAGGTCTTCAGGCTATTTAAAAATTACGTAGAGACAGCCACTGAAAATTCTCACAAAAATGTGAGAACCACTACGTTATAACGTGCGTAAGTATGTGATCTATGAGCTCTTGTTAGCTTGTCATACGCAAATAAAAGAAAATATTTTTGAATTTCGCCTCCAGAAAGATTAATTGGGTTACCTAGATAAATTTATCACAAATTTAATGTGAATGAAATCGAAATTTACTCTACCTTAGAAATGTTGATAGATTGAAATAATGAAAAAACTATCAAATATATGAGATACAAATGCAAATGGCACAATGGCACACGATGCCTTTCGTATTGCCTCTCTCAAGTACCTCTCGCTCAACTCAATATTTCACGAGAGGCCTCGTGGAATACGACACTTCCTTGAAGACTGCAAATCCGGGCAGTGTCTTCTAACTTAAAAATAATAAATTGACGCAAACCTGCCTGCCAACCTACTAATTAATACCAGCTTAGAACGCAAAGACGATCCTTGAGGGACTGATTTCCTAACTGTATGACCCTGAGGGATAAAAGAGCTCGATCTATAAACTATCGTAAAAAATAAATTGACAATTTAGTCCTTGCTTTATCTCAATGTTGATGCATTTCAGTGAAAGGGCATTTCCAATTCAACGGAATCTTTGGAACAAACTCAATTTCCTGGTATAATTCGATATCGGTTCTCAAATTTTTCGGTAGTAAATTCTTATTCATTTTCATTCAATTATTTCTTAGTACTCCTTGCGGTCAGTACCTTGAAACTCAATCCCACCAGCGAACACCTGCAAGGAAATATTTTTCTCTTCCATGTGCCATTCTCTCAATATACCAATCAAGATAAGAGACCATTCAAAGGTTGGGTGTCAGAAAAGGGTTCAAAGACTATCCTGCGAGTACATAATACATTTTTAAAACGAATATTTTTATTAAACGTTTCTCTTGCGCATGCATTGAAATAAATGTTGTGGTTCCTTTTATTGGAGTTAGGATGAGGAACAAATTCATTCGAAAACTTGTAGCATAACGTCTGCACATTAGGCCATAAATACGAACGTTACACTGTGTGATTTGATTAAGAAAATCGTTTAAAATATATATATTCTTTGTACCCTCAAATATCCTGGCTTAATTAATTGTATCGAAGTACTGTACTGGTTGCCAAAACCGACTACTTAACGTTACACAATACAACTTAGTTTAACATTTTCAATGAAAATGTACCAAGCACAGAAGATTTTAAACAGAAGTTGAAAATTTTTGCCACCTTGAGTCTAAAAAAATACTTCCTTCTTAGTTCATTAGACGTAAATGACTTTATTTCTTAATTTTATTTCTAAGGTAGCGAATAAATGGTGGATGAAAATAGTATTAATGTTTTATATAAGCAAGTCAGGGGACATCTTTATATAGCTACCACGTGGGGTACTGACTGATAGCGGGTAGGAATGACGTAACTAAGCTCATGTGTACAGTACACGATTGTTCTACATAACGCTGCACAAGCTCATAGTGTGATTACAAATAAGTCATCGACAATTTTTAGATCAGAAGAACATAACGTACTTTCGTTCCATTCTGTATGCCACATATTGTAAGAAGGTCGAGAATGCAAAATGCTCGTGACAGAGAAAATATCGGTCCTAACGTCGCTGTTCTGCTGCCCTGAACCAGATGATCGCAAGCTGAAAAAAATGATTTATATTGAGAATCGGTGCACAGAATGTGCCAGGGTCCGCCGAGTCTATCCCAAGCAACCAAAACAAGTTACTGAAGTTCCAGCCGATGTGCAGCCAGTCGCGCCTACTGACCTTTCTGCGTGATGGAGGTCCGAAGTCAGAGGTGGCAGCTCGCAGATTCTTCTTTCAAAGTCCGATGCCCACGTCCCATGTTGCAATTTATTAGCTTGCATTTGATTTACAGAGCTGAATCTCTTCCAGGAATTTTTTGACTGCCATTTAGAAAACCCAAATCCGGTCTCATTTTATATTTTCTTGTAATATTTGTTGTCAAAGTGGAATCAGCTCAAGAAGCAAATTGGGCTCAATATCGCATTCAAATGAATAAATAAATATGAATTCACTTGGGAATTGTGCATAAAACATCTCTACAGCTGACTAGAATTCATTTCCCACAGGCGTTCTAGAAAATTCTCTCAATGTCTAGGCACTGAAAGAGTGCGCAGATCTGATCCGCACGAGAATAATTTGTTCTTCTAGAAAAACAGTTTGACTGCTACGTTCTCCAATTATGCTACTCGGTAGAGCCCGTTTCTCTCTATAACAGGTGGGGATAACAATGCAGGAATAGATAATCAACGCATCTGCTCATACCACGGTTTGAGTGTCGATGCTGATGGGTAACGTATGGAATTAGAACGTATCAACTGGGGAATTTTCCATTAATATCAACGGCGCCGCAGCACTGGTGCCGGTAGGCATCTCTGTCGAACCTAAGCCAGTTTTCTCCATAAAAACTCGCCGGAAAAAATTTTGGTTCGTTCGGATGGAGAATGGGCTCAGCAGCTGTATGGAAAACGTTCTTGAGTTGCTAAGTAAGCATCAAGAACGTATGTTAAAATTCGGTCCGCCAATAAAGGAACAAGGAGAAATTAGTAAATAATGCATGATTCCACCCAGTTTTAAAGTTTATTGGTAGAATTTGGTGTGTAAATTATATAATCGCATGATCATTTAGATCTGCGTGTTTGAATACTAAACATTACAATAACGTGAGTTGCGTTCTTTTGCTGCAAACAAACAAAATTACTTCGCATTATTTTACCCTCCGTATGTTTCTTTAGCAGAGCGAAATTATTTTTAAGAAATGTTCATCAACTATTAATTATTCGAATAGTAACAGTAGTCCGATCTTGCACCAAAATACCGTGCAACACAGTTTACTAAAAAGAAAATAGCAAATGTGTTCTAGCCTCGCATAAACGTCACGAAACTCTAGAGCACGAAATGAGGTGAGCAAATTTGTATTCCATTTTTAATCATTTGCTCAGTTAATTGCACCGCGGTGGTCCCATGTTCGTGGAAACGGCCGCAATAGAAGCGTTTTACCTGATACTCAGATATAGGAAGCACGATTTGAGTTTGCTCCTCGGACATGCCGGAAACTAATTATTTCGAAATGCCGCCACGCGCGCACGTGGCTTCGCACGGGCTGTTTTTAGCTGTGAACCGGATTTTCTCTTTTTCCACGACTCCGTACTCCCATACTTCCTACTTGCACGTTGCTGTATTGTTGCGCGGTTGAGAGTAACGGATATGCTAGGAAAACGGTCGAGAGATTTGATCCGTTAACATATCTCCAAGAGTTTACGTAACGAGGAACCAGTGCGGTGGTAAGAAAAAACAGTTTCCTTGAGTTACCGCGTTGGGATATTCGGCTGCTGCAGTGATGTGTATTTTTACCAGCGATATAAGTTCCTAAAGTCTTCTCGTTAATGAAGGCCTTGAGTATTAAATTTAGTGCATTCTATATTGTACATTGAAAAAAATAATATTACTTTCACCATCTATTTTAATGTTGCGTTATTTAAAAGTAAAAGTCTTGGCAGCATTCATGCGCTACACAATCATTAATGTAAAATTTTCAGCATTAGAGTCACGACCAGGTCCTCCAATTTTGGATCAGACAGTATATGATAAGATGAGCACACATGAATGGTGCAAATTTACCTGAAACGCCTGAGAGTAATTACTTAGTCAGGTCACCTTACGGTATTATGATTTCACGGTGGGAAACTTCAACGCTGCTTAGCTACCGATCTTTTCTTCATTATATGCTCTCGAGATAGAGTAATTCAACGCTTGCTTGGTACTGTAATGTGTGAAGTTGTGCTTCGTTTCAACGATAATTTTAAATTTAATGGGCTCCCAATGATCCTAAATAAGCAAATCTCTGACCGCAACCTCCGATAATTACAATTGTTGAACTTTACCAAGCTTCAGATTCGTATAGAGGCATGGCGCTCAACTGCACGGTGATCCCTGTTTGGACCGAATCTTGGATCCAAAACCCTGGGCCTTGTACGAAGAGAATTAAGATTAAACGTATCTTTTAATTGAAGACATCTAGCGGTGATCAAAATACTGTACATTTCTATTTCAAAAGTTAAATGAATAATAAATACTGTAAACGTAATTAGTTGGTTTATCTGAACCTAGATCAAACGGTATTTCTTATAGACAAGTGCTTCAGACTCTCTCACACACATCCTGGTATACTGCTGTGCGATGTATTTACTTGGTCTCTTACTGCCCATCTTTAGGTAAGCCGTGCGCTTCAAACAGATCTTGTCCGAGATAGTTCGCATTCGTCGGTGGCTGCGGGTCTCAATACCCTGTTGTTTTGAGCAGTACACGATGGCTCCTGGTATTTCGCTCCCAAAAAATCGGAACAACATCCTTGAGGTGAGTAGGGGAAACGCAAAGATTCCTCCCCCCCCTTCTCCGTACTTTATTCTCCTAAAATTAAATATAAAAGGTAAATATAGAGATTATTTTACTTTCGATTCCTCATCGAAACGTAATTTGCTAAATAAAATTCGTGTAAATGCATGTATTCACAAGTATCGTAAGCAAAATCTTCCAAAAACCTGATTTAGTTTTTTTTCCTAAACGTGGTTTCATCCACAAAGACTCCCATAGTACTGCAACTAAGCATTGCTCTACCTTTAAACCTTTTCAAACCACATTACACAGAGAAAAACAGCTTTGAATAAGCTGTACAGAGTTTGCGGCTAATTTTAAAAAATTCTAAGGTAAGACTAGCATTCCTAGTCTTACTTTTAAGCGGCCTCATCAAAAAGCAGTGAAAATGGTGAAACTTAGGTGGACAAAATTTTTAATAATTAAATGGCGAGGCAAACATGTTGCACTGAATTGTGTACGTGAACTCAGTCACGAAGTTTGGACTACCATGACTATAAAACATTGAACTCAGTTTCAAGGGGGCCATCTGAGCAAACAAAACCATTTGCTGATCTTTAACATGTACTTCTGTGTAGCCTGCATTCAGTATTTTTACTCAAAGGAGCCACAGGAAAAGGGATGGAAAACTCGTAAAATTATTTCACAAAGCATATCTGTTTTCAACGAGACTCAGGTCCTTTTGATTTTTAATTAACCGACTTCGCTGCGACGCCGACGTGTTTGATACCAAAGATGCAAAAAAAATTATCAATACCCTTAGTTTGACCTCAATCTCCTATCTGGTAATCAGATCGTGTTCATCTACAAATTAGCTTTATGCCTAGAGGCGTTCTCCGCCAATTTTTTAGAATTTGTGAATAATATGTAAAATTAAGGGTAACATTCAAAGACGCAATTTCACTTGTAATTTGTGCATCTCCATGAAATATCCTGATATCAGAATAAGTAAAATGAAAATGTAATTTGACAGAGAAAGGCGACTATAACAGGACAATTGACCGTATTTAAAAGATCAGGCTTAAAATCGGAATTATTTTCTCGATCATTTTCAGATTATTTTCTAAATTAAAACATGAGCGTGTGCGCTGCTGAGAGTTATAAAAACCAATGAACACCTTCGCCTTCGTAACGACTGATATATTTCTCAATAGACACATAAAAATCGACGAATTCTATAAAAACAATAGAACAATTGCACCACACTATTTAAGTGCTTGCAATATTTTAGCGAGCCTTGGTTGTCGTCGACGTAGTGTTGAGGGGAGGAGGGGGTGAAGGCAAGAAGAAGAAATGAACATCTTTCGCAGCTAAGAAATTGTCATAAGAAAATATTTCGACTGTCCTGTCCGCACGCCGAGTAAAACTTTCAAGCGTCTGAAGCAAAAAAAGTGGTTGTGGTATAAGTCATCAGCACATCTTGGATATGCGAGAGAAAATGGGCGATTGAGTGGCAACGAGAAATATTACTCGGACCTATTCTGAAGTGTTTTTGTTGAGCGTCGCTGCATGACTAGACAGACGCAAGTGATGAAGAGTCGATAAAACAGAGTGACTTGTAACTTCTTAAACTGGAGTAGGCGATGCAGAGGCCCTCCGCGACGTTGGGTGTGGTTGATGCGCAGATTCGAAACGCTTTGAAATACCAATGCAGGAATTATTTATGAAACTAAGCTAGACCGAGATCCAAATTAAGGAAAACATCGTAAAAATAATCCCCTTTCCAAACATCTGTTTCTTACTTTTGATATATGTTATTTTCCATAATCGTTCTAAGAAATTTTTTGGAAAGCTTAATGCATGTTGCACGCTGTTTTGTGTAAAACATCGGAGCTAAATTACTATTATCATAACTATCATCATCAATAGTTAATCTGTTTAAGGCTCCCTGGCCATATCAAAGGTGATTTCCAGAGAAAATCATGGACTGTAGGGAACTTGGAATCTGCGCACGGGGATGTTCGTGCGCATAATGTTCCCACGCATTATTCTCTGCGCATAGAAACAGTAAATTAACAAATACGAGGAAGAAATGAAACAGAATCATCAGTAAATAAGGCATGAAAATGGAAAGAAGCAACATGGGCACGAAAGATAGAAGTCCCAAAGGCCTATCTATAGCTGAAATAACCTAACGATGTCCTTCTGGATTCGCCAGTTCCATGGTTTAAATTGACAAACCAAACTAACCCAACTCTATTGCATATCCTGCGCCTCCTCATGAGTTCAAAGCCAAATCTAAAACTTAAACGAAGACGATGGAGTTTAAGATGTTAAATCTGCCCAATGAACGAAATTAATCTAGGTAAATTCATTTTACTTTTGGGAATTTATCGGTCAACTTGTGGAAAGATCGGTTACTCTTCAGAAACAAAATATTTAGGGGATTCGAAAGGCTTTGCGCAGGACCGTCAGTTGCGAACAACCTGAATTTGAGTGCTTCGGAGTTCTATTGATCCAGCCAGTAAAACAAGTTTTTATTTGAAAGTCTTAAAGACTTGATTGAAATTCCATGACCTACTCAAATATCAGCTAAAATTTAACTTAATTGAAACAGGAGTCCTGTGTTATCTTGTGTTGAAAAGTCACCGCTTTTACGTTTTAACAAGTTCAGGTAACCCAGTTTTGTCCTAGTCAGAGCTGGCGTTGGCTAACGAGCCAGAACAGATATCGACGTAATCGTGATCGCAGAAAAAGCAAGTCACCCATCAAGAGTTTGAGCTGTCCAAGTCAGGTGTCTTCTTTGTTTTGAATGGGCAGTCGTGGTGCTGTGCTCGAACATTTTCAAGCGTACTCACACGCCTAAAGTTTAGAGTTTCGTCGACCCATTCATTTCAGACTGTATCCTGGAACCAGACGGGCCTCCGTTCCAGAAAATTTCCCGGCAAATTGGATCCTAAAGTTAGATTTTGGAGTGCTTGATTTCTGGGTGCGTAACTGCTTCTACTTGGTAAATTTTTTTTAATTTCAGCATAGTTCGTGGCTTTGAACTGCAGCTTAACAGCATAAATTGACTAACTTAATTCTTGGTCAATAAAAGGCCATTGTAATTTTCACTCTGCAGTATTTTAAAGCAAATGAATACGTCTTCTTTCTTTCTCAATTTGACACTATTAAGCAATATTTTTTTACTGTATTACCACAATTTTTTCAATTTTCACAAGAAAGACTTCAGAGACAAAACTTCAAAGAAAATAAACATAATTAACATAATTGAAATTCGTTTCAATAATAATGCGTATTATTAATTTCTTCATCGGTATTTATCTTCCGAGGTGTAGAATTGAAATTTTGCAGATAAACTTGAAATTTTGCATAGTAGCTAATAGCAACAATTAAAAAACTGAGTAAATTTTCGAAAGACAACGATGCATTCTGGGGTAATCACTGCTCTACAAACACTGACATAAAATACACACTTAACTTTTACCGCCTGGTACTAGGAAGCTCAATATGCATCGACGCCATGCTGCAGAAATGAACACGTTTCTGATTTCGAAATAGCTTAGCAGCTAAATGCAAATTAACCCGATTCCAATTTTCATAATTTGCTGTCGATAAAAAGTTCCCCCTAAATATCTCGTAGAACAGAGTTTTTAAATATAAGATTGCATCAACACTAGGTATCGTTGCTGACAAGTGTACAACTAATAGGTATGGGATGGTCAATGATTCATCCAACGATGCATGTAATCATACTTGATTTTCATTTTTAATTATACACGGTATTTAAACATACGGTATTTAAACGTTTTAGAAACTCTTAATTTCACTGGAATATAGTTTCACAAAAAAATTATTGCAGCGCATCGGAAAGTACGTTTCCGAGCACGGTAAGAAAGCACACAATACTGCACTCTGAGTGCAATCTTACAGACAGGGCTGTAAGGAGAATAATCAGAACTACCAAAACAAAAAATACGCAGTGCAAATTGGTTAACTCAACTAACATTTGCTACCTTTACAACTTAGCGAGACAAACGTTTGACAAGTTAGCGACTTAGCGATCTCGATTCGAATGGGGACTCGTGAAGTACAAACCCCTAGCAATATATCTGACACAATGCTCTAAGACTAGAAACTAGCATGCATATGTTAAACTTTAATTGAATTCATCAGTATTTGAATTTTGATGAAAATCATGATTTGCGCTCATGTCTAGGCAATATAATGTGCCTCAATTAGACTCTAAAAATTTCCTAATTGAAATTTTACTCCCTCGGAGGTCTACATCTCGTACACACCTGTGCAGCAACTACTGACACTCACGCTGTAGTCACAGCTTGATTCCATCAAATAGTCGCCGCCTGCACAGCTGCGATTCCGTGGCTGCTTTTTAAAGGTCACTCCTGCACAGAGATCTTGCGCCGCCTTACCCTACCTACACCTACAAAATGAACCCAGATTTCAAACGAATCGTTGAAGCACAGCTCAATTTGAATTCACGAGAAGACGAGCGGTTTGACTGCACACTGTCAATTCCTATGTATGAAAATAATTGCTACACAACATGTATGAAGAAATTTTTCAGGAAATTATTCACTTCAGATTAGTCATTGCTTAAAGAAGTTTTGTTGGCTGACCTTAACTATACCGGCCAGTTTAATTTGCTTTCTAAATACGAAGCCAATACATCTAGAAGAAGATACGATCTACGAAGCTTATTGAGGCTTGGCTGCATTATGCCTAAAAACTGCCCCTCATATCTTCTCATTTCCTCTGCGTCTGGAAGATCTTTGCCTGCTCATTATCTGACCTCAGAGCAGTCCAGTTGCGAATGATTTATGAGGTAGGAACTTCGATCTGATATCTGTCCATAAGAAGCTACAAAGCATTCTGCAGTCGTAGTTCATATTGCAAACAAAATTATCTGAGTTTCGAAAGTAAAACAAAATTGTCAATTCAATGCTAGCAGCAAAATGAAGAATGAAGACAAAAAAGTTGCATAGTCTGAAATTTAGAGGAATTTTAATAATATGATAATCATCCTCATCAAACAAAATGCGGTCATTCTTCATGAAGAAAATTTGACTAGTTTATCAATACTTGCCTGAATTTTCCATCTATGCAATAACCAAAAAATTACTTGCAGAATGATTACGGTTCATCCTTATTTGACATACGACTCACTGAAGTGCAAAACGCTGAAAATCACGTTTTTTCTCCTACGCACGAAAGTATTTTTTAAGTGGGCCATGTTCAAACGTCGTTTCGTCACCTTAGACCCAACAATGAAAAATGAAACGTGGAAAACAGTTGTTGAGACAACTCTTATGTAATTTCCCAAACTTAGCCACCGCTTTTCTTTTGAATTTCAAAATTTTTCTCATTTTTTTATTCAATCTCTTTTAGGGAATGAACATAGATATCTTGTCGCGCATTGAAATGCCTTCATTGGCATGACCAGCCGTAGTCTTAGTGCTGTAGTTACGGAGCACAGGAAGCATTACCGAGTGGGTGACCCTTGCCCACCCTTCTCAGTAGCACGGGAGCCTGTTTTTATGTTATACTCTAAAATGAACACTGAAATTTGTAGGCATTAGATTATTAAAATTTTAGAACTTTACGATCTTTGTGCATTTTTTATATCAATCCCTCATCAGGAACTGGCCTAACTTTTATTCCTTGCATATCTTTGGTGTATAACGAAGCTTACCGAACGTCCACGATTACTTTTATATTTATTTTTCATTAAACCTAATTTGACTTTGATAATGACGAGTAACAAACGCGAAACTTCTAACTTCCCCTGACTCCTGTCCTATTCTCGATCATTATTTTCATAGCAATTCCGTGTCGTTCCACCAAATTTGTAGAACTATGCTACGTAGCTGTAAATAAAGGCACAGGTTACTTCAGTGAAATGTTTCCGGGACAAAACATTCTTGAACTAAAGGGAAAGTATGCGCTACCTCGCGTGGCATTAACGTCTACTGAAGAGGAGAGGTCACTGGGCCGCGCAAGACAAGGCGTTGCCCTTACCCACGTCCGCATAAAAAAGTCAGCTACGCACGCACGACACAGAGAAGGGTATGTTTATCAAACGCTCAGTGGACGTCTCTTGGGAAAATTGCCAAAAATCAGGCTTATAACTTGCTTCTGTGAAAAATACAAGCCATTGTGGGATGACCTTAAAATGATGGGCGACCGGATTTGGCTTAGGTATTTTCGAAAGGATTGTTACGCAATTCCTGTCGCTTGTAACAGAGATGCACTATTGTTTGCATTCAAGGCTTGATGAATATTCAAGGCTTAATTTAATACTAACGCAGTCCACTTGTTTTTTCCACATACACTACTTTACGCTATGAGCTTGACAAATTAAAATGCATCGGAAATTTCAGAAAAAGAATCTTCCACCATTGCTCTGCGTATTTTCAAGACTAACGAGAGTCATGGAGGCTTAAAAAATACCTTTTTCATTAGTAGAAAAGTATCTGTTCGAACTGATAGTCTAGTCATTAAGCAGAATAGCCAAAAAAGAGCGTGTTGGGAATGGACACTGAAAGATGAATCGTTTCTTGTCAGTGGGACCTTGTCGGTCATCCTGAGTTTCCTTGAACTAAAGCCCCAACTCAATTACGAAGGCCATTTGGCGCCCATTCTCTCTTTTCGTTTCACTCTGGAAATGGATGAATAATTTCAGACAATACAGCAATATCCGTCATCGACTATGAAATGTAAGCAAATTTATGCTAATTAGCAATATTTAAAGCAGATTTGCATAATCATATGGATTTGAGACTTGAATGCTGCCGATTTATTGACAGAAAAAATAATCAGTTGAAATTTTTCAAGCAGCAGCTGTGCATCAGAGAAACTTCTGTACGCTTTTAGATGTCAGCCAAAAGCTTATGTTAAACACGGGAATTATAAATTTCTATGCTTTGCTCAAAATGATAAACTGATAGACGATATTGGACAATATTATATATTAATGATGTTCAGCCTCGTCGTTCAAAGCAAAATGTGCTCTAGACATAGATGCTTGACGAAAATTTTCGTGGAAATTGAAGTTGAAAAGAACACTGCGCATGAAAAGTGTTTAAGGTCAAAACGCACGTGGAACGGTGAAAAACGCGATCTTGTGGAGTATTCTCAAAGACGCGAGCTGGCAGTAACATTACTCTCACAAAGAATTTTGGAGGAGGGGCACATGAGGGCAAAAAAATGAGAATAAGATCACCTTGGCTAAGGCCCTCTGACAATGTAAGCCCCGATGCAGTTCTAAAGGTTATTCTTACGTGTGATGTTCTTGGCATATGTCAAGGATGGAGAGCGAGGCAGGGTCGCCCCAGTTAGGGGCTGTGGCCGAGAGCTCTCAAGTCACTTGGTTTCTGGCCTTTAGTGCTTTGCGAAGTAGTGGTGCTAGTGGTAGCCTGGTGTGGTTCATCCGTAATTGCTTCCTTTTCGAGAAAGAGGTAATACGCTAAGTAGTGACTACATGAGTGGGATAAGGCATTAGAAAGTGTGAAGTTTCTAATTGTGTTCTTTACAAGATTCTTCGCTGTCTGTTAGTCATGCAAAGACGCGATGATATTTTTTGTCAGCTACTGGAAGTTGTTTTTGCCTCGTTTGGGCACGAGAAGAAAATGTAATAAATGTAATAATAAACGGTTGGTTTAAAGATAACAAGAGAAAACGGAAACCTTGGTTTCATTGCTAGATATTCTCTTCGTGAGTACGCGATAAAATTGATTGGCTAAATATATACTCAACATAAAAAGTATGATTTACGTGGTACACGGAATGTAGTAGAGTTCTCACTGAAGGGTATGAGGAGCCTCAACACATTTTTTACTATTCTATTATAATACAAATTTCTTCAAATACCTTTTTAAACACATGAATGCCTTATTAAATGTTCGTGAATTGCGATTATGCGCATGATAAAGTTTAAATTATTTATTATTTACTAGTTTGTGAAGAGTGCATGCCAAATGGATGAAGGGAAGCTCAGAGTACCAAATCATGTTTAAGTTGAGCCCAATTTCGTGCCTGGAAGAGAGTAGGGTTGTGAATCATTTAAATATAATTGACCATGGTTCTGCTCCATTAACTTTACTTTCTCCCGTCACAAAGCAGCCCATGACTTCATGAGTCCACATGATACGTCGCTCGGGATACGGACACGTAGTCTTGCCTCGAGGGTACGGGAAGTATCGAAAAAAGAACAACTGACCTCTAGTTAACTTCAATTTCGAATTTCATTTAAACCTCCATAAAATACCTCGATTTCGAAGTAGTTTATCGGAAATTCGATCACGTTTATCAAGAAAATGTCATTGAACAATTAATAAATATAGAAACCCTTGAATTAATTAATATAGATTACGGAAGTGATTTGCTTTTCTTTCAAGCATATAGATAGAAGATTTCTGCACAAAATGGCTGATGAATAATGCGCAGGATTACACAACGTAAGAGGAAAAAGAGAAGTATTAAAGGATTAGATAAAGCTGATCGAACATTGTAAGTTAGTCACAACTGCCTTTTTTTACCCAATATTTTTAAAACTACCCAAGATAATTTAGCGTTTAGGAAAATACAGCCTTGAAGAGTATGGACGAATACGGACAGTATTAAGTTTAGTTTTCCTGAATGGAATTTAGGAGCGAGAACCTGCCGCCCTGAAATACACTTACTGTGCACGTCCTTTCATGAAGCAGAATAAGTTCTTTCGTCACGGACATCGCCTCAGCAAAATGCTCGAAGATATTTTCAAACGATACAAGAGAATATGAACGATACGAAAAGTTCGTGAATGATTGATACGAGCAATACTGAAAAACCACGGGTGTTGAATTTCAAGCTATACTCTATATACCACTAGGGTATAACACTTATTCTCAACATTTTTGATGCAAAAAAAACGCCGTTTGATTAAAAAACGTCGATGTATGTACACGACTCTGACGGGGAAGCGGTAGGTAAACGTTCTCATTCACTTGTTTGCTTGAAAAATTTTATTTTGAAGTAGAGAAATACTAATTGAGTGTGTGATAGTAACTTCCTAGAACTGCTAAATATTTTGTATGGTTATGGAATAGTATACGCTCATGTTTATCTGAAATATTACTACTTATTGTAGATATGTGATGGACTGGAACAAAAAATTATTTCACGTTAAATTTGCAAGAAAAATTCTTAATATTTACTCATTAGTAATATTTGCTGAACTGAGTTCAAAAGGCATTTGAAAACTTAGTGCATTTTTGAGAACGCTTTTAGTTGGGAATTAGACAACAGGCAAGAATAAAAAGAAATTCAGGAAGAGAAAATATACAAACATAACTCTGCCAAAAGTTTAACATTTTCATAGTATTCCAAACATTTAATAACTTGCCAGAGCTTGACCTTTGTATCATTCAAGTACCACGTTGTACAAACTTTTAGGGTTCAATTGATCAAATTTTAGACCAAAACCACCCATGTAATGCTTGAGCTGTCGTCTAACTCAGAAAAGTTTTTAATTCGCGCACAGATTTGTCTGAAGTTCAGCGTGGAAGTTTCCGCAGTTCACTGAATCATGAAGAACGTTGCCGCAGTTGTCTATGACGACTAAATTTGAGCTCATTTTTGCTATCACCTTTGCGTAAAAAGTGGCTGCACGCGTAAGCAGGAAGCCCGAAGCGTATTCAGTTCGTTGAGGCGATTAGCGAGATGTTACCAACAATTACTTGACGTTTACAAGTGAACTCTACGTAGATAAAAAAAATTGAAGTGCCTAATTAATTACCCCACTTGACAATATTTATCACCTAGATTGCGAAATAATTAGGAGCACTTCTTCGTTGCACTGTAGAACAGTGCTTATAAAAATTCGACCAAGGTAAGTTTAAATATGTATAAAGCTTGTCCCGAAGAATCGTAGCTCTAAAACAAATATTTCCCATAAAACTGATCATTCGGGATTGTTATTTCGAATTTTTATATTTTCGACTCGTTAATTTACGCGTTTTTCCAAGTCTGAAAATGTACAAACAAAAAAACAATCTTGTAAGGCAGTTCTTGGTTCGTCTTAATTACATTTCACATATTTGTGAAATTATTTATTGCATCGTCTACAGACGCGTTCAGCTTCAGATTTTTCATTGAGAAACCCTCTGATGATTCCTTCAGTTCACAGAGTACGAAGAGCAATGGACGAACGCTCATTCAAGTTTAAAACCATTCGTATACAGCATCGAGTTTTCAGTCGCATGCAATAAAAATGTAGCTATAGAATTATCCATGCATTTTTATCGAGTACTCATCCTCTGCACCTTATTTACTTCAAATCATTTCGCTGGTTTTTTAATCGAGATTTAAAGACGAATGTCATTCTGGAACAGATGCGAGCAAAGTGCAGCAATCACGCGAACTGCAGAAGCCATGAGTTTATTTCGATGAAGTTAGGACGGTTACAATCGTAGCATGAAATTATTATCATCATCATGGGAATACTATGATTACAGAAAATTGATGGAGTTCTCAACTTCCCAATTTCCGGCCTGTTCAGTTCCACACCTGAACTTAACGGCGAGGACTGCGGATTTTCAACCCAAATAATAGACTGGGAAGATCGAGCGCGAAAGAAAATGAAGAAAGCATTTCTTCAACGGTCATTAAATTTGCAGTCATATTCCCATGATATTTACAATTAATTATTTCGCAATCTGCACTAAGCAGAGCGTGCAGGGTGGGTTACGGGACCGTCACATTCAATTAATCTGAGCTGTTTCTGCGTGGAGACGATACTGTCGATGTAGCTTAACTGTAACATTAGCCACAGTTAAGTGTGTTACACTTTTGTTCGTATCTCGCAAGTTTGATGGAAATCAAATGTTAATAGAAATTTCAATCTAGGTTGAATGTCCAAGCTAGTGGAATGTGACGGATGGCTCAGTATAATAAACGTTCTTCACCCTGGGGTTTTAGTAGAATCTTGCTCTTGAGCTATGTAACTTCACTAGTAATTTCCACCTATCTTATTCAATCTCTTCTTAATTCCTCCGTGAAACCAAGCATAAGCTTGTATGGCTTTTCTACCCTTAGAAATAAGATCTAATCCTGAAACTGGTGGAGTAGTCCAGATCTAAGGACGAGCTGTGAGGAACAGACGAAAAATCTTTCAATAATCAGTTTCCTAATTTTTAACTAAAAAAACGTAGCTTGGAAATCTCCAAGTTTTTTCTCTAACTAACAATAAGTTATTCACTATGCTGATTGCTTGAGAAAACAATTATAAGGAAACAAAAATCAACTGATATTTAACCAGTTATACCGAACAATTCAGACTTGAATCAACTTTAGAAGATGCCACGAAGCGGTTTTTCTCACATTTTCATGAGAAGTGAGCATGGCAAGGCTTATTCCATGATGCGTCGTACTGTTTTAATACCGTGTGCACGAACCCAAGAATCAAACCACGACTTCAGATTAAAACGAATACGAATCTACCTGAACCCAAGGCAGCACACTTTAATTCGATCTAGACATATTCAGCTCTTCGACTCCAACCACGCCCAAGCATGTTTAAAAATGTAGCTAGCACACTTGACCAACGATGCGCAATAAAAAGTTTAATTTTGATTTCCTGACCTGGCTCGAAGCAGAATTAATTTGGGCTGGCGTGCAGACATCAGCGATGTCGCTGCATTCTCTGGAACTTGCTCTTTTCGAGGCGTTGGGTCTGTGATTGTGTCGTATTGTTCTTCAACAGAATATACTGTAATGAACGAAATGAAAGCCCCAACTCCAAGAAAAACTTTGCTTAAACGTTTCATACATTCGGTGAGAACCACTGTACAGATTCTACCTTTGTAGTCGACTCGAGGTCACGCCACACATGGTGGAAAAAAACGCACTATAGCGATGCCTTCACCTTCGTGTAACTACGCACGCACATTGCAGCCCTATATAGGTTAGCACCAGCTGAGTTCTATTGCGCTGAGTTAGGTGCCTGAAATTCAACACTCGCATGTCACCCACATGAACTCATCCTGAACCCACTGTAAAAGACGCTTCCTATCATAAGTGATATTTACCCTACAGAAAACCGTCAAAGAAATATTATTCCACTTCTTTTCTGAAAAATTTCATGAAGCATTTTACTCAGGACAGTCTAATCACTCTACCTTCTTACTTATTTTACTTAGAAAATTCACACGTGTAGTGTTCCACAACGCAGCTTGAAAACTCCAATTCAGCGAAGAAGAATGTATGCAGGAGGTACATTGTTCGCCTCAGTTATCGCTAAGCGCCCTGGTCGGACTCGGGCATGACTAAGAACTGTCGATACTGGGGAAGGCGGTAGGGAAAACTCCCCACATTTTTCGGCGCCTGAGTCGCCGGTTAATTAAGTCTGACCAGTCCATGAGGAAATACTAGGTCAGGACCATTCTCAAATGAGTTACTCGTTGACTTGAGGAATAATTATATTCCACGAAAATGAGTATACGTTAATAATCGGGGCTATTTACACAAGCAGTAAAAAATAGAAATGAGTGCAATGCTAGACTATCCCCGCAAAAAAATCCCAGGAAAAATTAGAATTTCTTAAGATGCCATCTTAGTCATGGTAAATCTGATGTGAAATATTGTTACATGCAGTATCACTGATCAGGATTGTCTTCTCTGACAGTCTCGCTTATAATGTACGAAATTCGGACACGAGAATTCTCTCCTACCTAAATCCTGAAGAGCGTAACAAAGAGACGGACGGACCAAGCAACAAATAACACTGGACTGTTATTACATAGTGGTATAGGTAAGGAGACCACACAGTACTCCTAAAAAATAACTGCTCAACTTTTACAGATTTAATTTCAAGTATTTAATATTCTCATAATTACTGTGAAAATCCTAGTTGCAAATGACGCTGGAAATCAGTTACAAGGAAGATTTGATAATTTTTTAAGAATTTATTTCATGGAACATGTACGTAAGCCTTCACCAACCTGAAATTGAGGAACAGAAAATCTCTTCCTACAGAGGCAGGCCATACTTCTTCGTTTAATTTCATGACATTCGACTTTCGGTAACTTGTATAACAATAGAACATCAGAGGGCAAGCTGTGCACGCGAGGGCAAGTTGTGCACGCGAGGGCAAGTTGTGCACGCGAGGGCAAGTTGCGCACGCGAGGGCAAGTTGCGCACGGGAGGGCAAGTTGCGCACGCGAGGGCAAATTATGCACGGGAGTGTAAATTACACACGGGAGTGCAAATTATGCACAGGAGTGCAAATTATGCACAGGAGTGCAAATTATGCACTGGAGTGCAAATTACGCACGGGAGTGCAAATTATGCACAGGAGTGCAAATTTCGCACGGGAGTGCAAATTATGCACTGGAGTGCAAATTATGCACAGGAATTCAAATTGTGCACGAGAGTGCAAATTGTTCATGGGAGCGCAAATTGTGCATGGGAGCGCAAATTGAGCATGGGAGTGCAAATTGTGCATGGGAGTGCATATTATGTACGAAAGTGGAAATTATGTACGGAAGTGCAAATTATGTACGGAAGTGCAAATTATGTACGGAAGTGCAAATTATGTACGGAAGTGCAAATTATGTACGGAAGTGCAAATTATGTACGGAAGTGCAAATTATGTACGGAAGTGCAAATTATGTACGGAAGTGCAAATTATGTACGGAAGTGCAAATTATGTACGGAAGTGCAAATTATGTACGGAAGTGCAAATTATGTACGGAAGTGCAAATTATGTACGGAAGTGCAAATTATGTACGGAAGTGCAAATTATGTACGGAAGTGCAAATTATGTACGGAAGTGCAAATTATGTACGGAAGTGCAAATTATGTATGAGGGGGCAAATTGTGTATAAGAGTTCAATGTCAAATTTGATGTGCAAGATTTCTGTTTGATCTTCCAATTCTACGGGTGTTTGTAACGAAGACTGAACGACAATAGAATCCTATCCCCTTAACTTTGGGGAATAGAATACTATCCGGGTAACGGTGCATCAAATCGCGCGTGCACGGCACACTTAAGTCTTCTCAGAGTGTTGTCCGAGACTCAGGTAAAGTCAGGACAGTTTGTGAAGCTGCAAGACACTAAAGTATTCAGTGCGTCATGAAAATTGCAAGAAACGCTCTATGATTGGTCGAGATGAGGGAGGTGTTCTAGGTAAGGAAGCCACTCGCGAGGCTTGTTCAGCTGACGTCACGGTCATGCATGGACGATATTGCCGAGCTATTGTGACGAACAGTGTAATTTTTTACGATAGTAATTGGTTTTAGGTATGCTAGCATAGAGCACGGTTTGAATCATGTTCTTTCTGTTTTTACACGTGCATTGCATTTGGGCCTCATTTGGCTTCTGATTGGTCAGTCTTACCATGACGTACTATGACGTCACCGAAAATGGCTGGAAGGCGACCATCAAGAAATGCCTCGCCCATCGGGACCCTCAAAATTCCTCACATAAATTTGATCTCTATCGCAATTTCCGAAACTCAACGGTAAACTTCGGAGCGGAAGAGGCGCTCTCATGAAAAACCACGCACCTAACCTCGAATGAGTGCTGAGAGCACGTGGAAATAAAACTCCAGCTTTTGTGTGGAAATTCAATGAATATGACGACTTAAAGTATCGAATTTTCATCGAGATGAAGGTGTTGAAATACCAGAGCATGTAGGAACTGAATCGTATTTGGTATAGGAAGTAACTCGATCGAAAAATATCGTTATTAACACAAAAATTAATTAAGAGAGTCATTGGACAATTGCTTACCGATGCAGCAGCCCGAAAATGGAGTAACTTCCCCAAGAAAAAAATGTTTTACGCGTAAAATTGTTATTTCAAGTAAAAAAACGTTTCACGAGTTAGTCCCTTGCATCAGAAATACAGAGTTCATGCGTAATACGTGGCAGCTTTTAGCTAAAACTTCAAACTGGAATGTTGTAGAAGCAACGATTTACAAAAAAATGCAGAAATGTTTTCAAACTGGTTTGTAAAGGAGCTGAAACTAAGAATTTCTCGAATATTCGAACTAGAAGCATCGTAAAACTTAAAATCGAGATTACTTGACTTGAAGAGTTAACAAATTGAGAGCGTGAAAAAACACAATTATGGCTTTTTTTCTGCTTAACTTCCCGATCAGGGTTCTCAAGAAATTCGTAAGACCGGTCATTTGAACGAGTTAGTAAATCAATTAGGGAACGATTCAAAAGAGCATTAGGGTACTTACACTGGTTAGTAATTTCACTTATTCTTACTATCCTGCACTTAACTATTTCCCACTGGTCGGCTACTGTTAGGTCGACCAGAATCGAATAATAGTTATCATTGTACTCGAGAATTTTATTTCTGAAGTTATGCTCATTTTCCAACACTTCGAAACCGCTCTCACATCACGCCGCCTTCGCCGTAAGACAAAAGCGGATTACACGCACAGTGAAAATTTGGCTTGGATGTTTACGAACATGAACAACGGTTACTTTGGATTCATAGAGAACAGATGTGCTATACTTCTGTGGACTGATAATTTCAATACTTAAAGGTTGCAGTACATTACATTACAATAGGGAACAATGATACGCTAATGTTTACTTTAAAAGCTAATAACGTCATCTACGGACGGGAGATCATGAGAGTTTGATGCTGCCCCAAAGTTCTGAGAGCTTGAAATTATCCCGACCGCGCTATACGGAGTGCGTCAATTTTGATTAGATTCATGGACTTAAGGCAAATGAGTAATCGCTTCACTAATTTATTGCAAAGATTGTTTGCATAATGAAATTAAATGTAAAAAAACTGGATGGTGAATAGTGTTTTCATTATATTAAATTATCAAGTCACTGGTTTGAATTTCATTATAATTTTTCATCGATGTCCTGGACAAACAGTAAAAATAACAATTTCAAATACTTAAAAAATTCTCTCATGTGGTGAATCCTAAAAGAGCAAAAAAGTAACGGAAGTATAGCATCTCCCACCCTTCCTACAATCGATTAGCTTCAAGAATCCTACATCAGCCTCTTTTGAAAACTTTAATTTTAAACAGTTACCTTCTACTCGAGTTTAAACTCGAAGGTGATCAACATCGGCTAAGTATAGAATGTCCACTCGCAATTACTTTTTCTTCACTTATTGCACTTAGCAAAGCACGTTTGATAGAAAAGGTCATGTTTTTTTGCTGGAGCTATACCAGTTTTCCTTCCTGCGTACTGATGACCTCCAAGAGAAAGTTTTCCTCACAAAAACACATTCCATAAAACGAAACGTTTTATTTCCTCGGCGGAAGTTCCTTAGCGGAAACTTTTCTCAGCGTTGTTGTTTGGTATTGAAGCGAGTCCGATAGGATTTGTAATACACTGAAAAGTCAATAACAAGCCGTATAAACGGGCGTCTTAGAGGTTATTAATTAAGCACCCTCTAAGGGACATTAACTTCCTTGAAATACGAAAATCTCTCTGAACACCCGTAGTTAATCATAGAGCTTGTGAGTTAGATTTAATTTTGAAAATTACATACCTTCTCTCCTAGTAACCCTAGTTTTTGGGCAGGAATAGTGCTTATTTTTTAAATGAGTATGAAGTTATGAGATTTTGTAGTTGTCACGTTAAAAAAATTCTTCCACTTTTAGCATTCACATTTTGAGCAACAGAGTTGTTTTACTGGTGCCGATATCGAGAAAATTACATATCTTGCACCGTAAAGTATAATAACTCGAAATGCATGTACTAAATTTTACAATGAACTAAATATCTTGCATGCACTATTGCATATTGTAAAGTACCACAGTACTTGAATAGAGAGCACCGCTCTATTGCGAGGTAGGGAGACTGATCATAAATATTTTTTCCAGTTTTGAAAGGTCTCGCAGTGATGCTGTTATGCTCTTATTTTAAATGACAATGTCCCGACAAATCTACTTGATCAGTTTCAACTTCACACCAATCGAAGTCATGCAGGGGCCTCACAAGTGCTTTTCCCGAACTTTCCACGATATTCTTCAGAGAAGCTGATAATTTCCCTTAGAGATCATGTACAGGAAAGGGACTGAAGTAACTAGACGTATCGTGTGACTGACCGAGTACTCTTTCCTGTCAACATCCTCCGATATTTCCCTTAAAGAAAAGTGAAACATAGAACTTTAATTCCCGTTACAGGAAGCTTTAATTTACGGTGTGGATTAAAGTGATGAAAAATAAAGTTACTAGAATTAGGAACCCTTTGTAATTAAATAGAATGATACTTTCATTATACTGACTCATCAAACATGACTCGTACACAGAAGTGTGAGCAACAAAGAACGGACGTTGAGATTCCGCTAAATGTAATGTATTATTTCAGACGTAAAACAGTTTAGAAGAATTACACTGGATCAAAAACATAATGAGTTAAATAAATCATACTAAATAATGAGTTTCCCTTCTCCATTGGCGTTGGTGCTCACCCTTAATTTCAAATAATGATGACAAGGATGAACAAATTATGAAGACCGATGTATTTATGAACAAAAGTGTACGAATGATTGGGTAATAAAGTAGGTGCAACAAAGAAAAGCTGTTGCGTAACTATACAATGATAAAAAAAGTCTAAAGTACGAATTATACAAAATAAACCTGAATTTCGGTTGAAGTTTATTCAAAAACCACTGCGATAAACGCTTGCTCCAGGGAAGCCTTTTGTGCCTCATCTGAAGAGGCGGTGAGAATTGCAACTTATGCACGAAATTATGAAATGCAGGTTTTTCCTATAGTTAATTATTTTAAATGCATAAAATTAGTATATACGAGTTAAATGTCTAACACTAGGAGTAATTCTCTCATTGAACTGCAAATTTGAACACTGCACATTGGATTATTCGTTAGTTTAAAAGTTTCCTATTCACATGAAATGCGATTCAAAGAGATCGGAGAGAAAAAGGAATCATTTCGTATAGACTTTAGATCACGTGGAAGCCGGGTAAGGAGGAAGAGGAAGAAATGACAGAAGAGATAGCACAGAAGGTTCGAAAATAGAAAAAAGCAAAGCGGACACGGATTACAGAAGGCCCAAAGATCAATCTATGGCTGAATTACTTGAAAATTTTTGTAAGTATGACAAACTCACTAAGAATAAACACGGTCGTAACAGAAACGTGAAGATAAACCTTAAAAATCATACATAAAATAGTATAAAATTCAAAACGCGAAAATGGATCAAATTTTATTCAGAAAGCTGAAAAAAATATTCGGACTAAATCTTTGATAGTAAAATAATCAAGCTACTGCAATCTTTTCAAGCACATTTCATGAGCCATCTGAATGCATGCAACGTTGTAACTGTGCCGTCAGTTACATCAATCATCATCTCAAGAAAAATCATAGGATTAGTTGTCAGTTTGAAAAATCGTTTACAGTACAACAAGCACGAGACATCAACGAATTCTGCAGCACCTATTTAAGTGCAAAAGATTTACTGAGGTACTGAATCCTGGTCACGAATTTCGCCGCACTGCGTGAACTTCAGAACTCGGAAACACGAGGTGGGAAGCAGGCTGCTACATTCCTCTGGCGTTCTTTTTTCGGCGAACGAGGGCGGTGTAGTCAGCATGCATGAGGAGCAGAAACAGCGGCAGCGCAGGTTGTAGGAGCCCGATATCCCGGGGAAGCCCCGAGCTCCTGATGGGGGCGGAGTCCCGTGGTGGTTGAGCAGTGCATTGCTGCATGACTACGACGGGCGAGCCAGGGTTCACTTCAAAACTCAGCCACGCGTTGTCCCGCAAGGACGTCTACTCGCAGCCAAACGAGTGTCTTGTTATTGGTGTTCTAGCGGTTACGGGAGCCAGACGTGTACCTTACTGGCCTGTTCTGAGCATATACTGTGAATTGTAAGTGCCCGTACTAAGAGATATTTCGAAAAATAGTGTTCTAATTCGTTTAGGGCCCATAAGTGTTTCTCAGTGATTTTCCGAGGAAATACTGTTCCTCGAATAGTTCACTTATTTTATTGTATTCAAGAAAAGTTATACTACACAGTGAAAATGCAAGTTGAAGTTCCATTTGGGAATGTTGCGAACAACATTTTGCGACCGGCAATGGGTACCATCGCCTCAATACCCATCAGACTCGTGCTAAACAATATTAGGTGAGTGCTCGAAGACCTGTTTCATTACCAATGACCATAGAATTGACAGTTGAATAAAACAAGTGTGCGATCAAATCAGTTGCGCGGCTGTCACATTCGGTTTCATCGACATCGACCAATTTTTCGTGAGAGTTACGAAGCAGAAAGAAGCTGGGAAATAGCCAAATCTTTAACTTGGATCTTCTATGTAAGTGTAGATTACCGCTTCACCAACTTCAACCAAGGTTGCATCGCGTTGCTTACGAGCATAACGCTCGCTTCAATAACTCGCATCCACACCTAATGCGACAATTGAACGCTCTCTAATATGCGATTCGAGCTTGCTTTTATACCTAATATTTTGAGCCTAACGGGACAATTGAATGCTCTCTAATATGCGATACAAGCTTGCTTTTATACTTAATATTTTGAGCTTCGCACTCCAGCTGACACTTCAATTCATTAGAAATACATTAATGTGTTAAGGCAAGTAATCATATTGTACTAGCTTCTATCCATTCTTCAACTTAAAATAGAGGGTAATTTCTAGCATGTAGAGAACAACAGACGTGGAAGATCATGCTCGTTTTTGACTACAACTATTACCAAGTTCGTGAGGGACTGGCATTAGGATAACTTGATCACTATTAGGCTGCTTAACATCAAAAAGCGTACAAAGAACTTTAATTCTTATTGCTATTATAGGTTCAATTTTAGCGTGAGTCGATGGCAAATAAAGATCACAGCGGAACTTAAAGAGCCAGATATGATGTAGCGTCTTCAGTAGTCATCATCGATTCTACGTTTTCGGTGATTACGTAGAACGAGGTTACGGCAACGAGAGTAGTTCTACGCGCTTCACTACCCACGCTCCAATAGGACTTCCTTTATATGCTAGTAGAACTCAAATGATGAAATGTAGTTGCCATTGATCCCAAACTAACAATTAATGTCTCCAATACACGCGGCCATTGATGTAGTTCTTGTACCCTTTTACCAACGCAGCAATTGAACTTCTTTTACAGGCTAATAGGACGAAAGTATTATGTTATTGCTAATGATACCAAATGAATATATTCACTCTTCAATGCATGTGGCTAGGTATTATGAACTCGCTACTTAACAGAACGAATGCAAAAGAATGGAGTTTCACAGCTATGAGCGAGAAAAGTCGAACAAATGTCCCAGCTAATTCGCATTCACTGTGCCTTAAGTACGAACAAAGCTGTCTCGGTTCTGTTGATCTTCATAGAAAGCATGCAGCTGAACCAGTATCACCTAGGGGCCGGTCCCCACCCTGCTCTGAGCGCCTCCCATGCCCATCTTTGGATTAGGTGCCAGGAGTCACCTCTCAATGAAGGCTGGGCGGACAACTGCAATGCAAACGCGAGCAAAAAGTGAGCCAGGGGACTCCCCTCCACCGTCTCTACACTGGTTGCAGACGCTCAGTGCGCTACAATTGCAGCTAATTGCGGCCAGGGGACACGTTAGGTTAATCGGTGGGCCTTGAGACACGTGCTGTGGATGAACAAGATGCATGTGAAATGGATAACACTTCCATAAGTTCCGGAAATGAGCATGTCGCAAATCTATCAGTGATTAAGGTAAATAGCTCAAAGCGATAGTTTAATAATGTAGCTAAGTCATTAGGACGTGGTAGATTTTGTGTCAGAGTGAACGTTTATCTAGTTGTAAATTGGGCAGCAGTAAAGGGCTGTTCGTAATGTTAAACATAATGTTAGGTAGCAGCTCCTGCAACCTCCCAAGATGAATGAGAAATGAACTTGCAAACGGAACATTTTTTTAAAACACTCACGATCTCGGCCAATAGCGGTTAAGCTTTTATTAACATTTCAAGGATGGCATGTGGTTTCTCGTTTTCAATCTCAAAAACGACTTGGGGAAATGCAACCGGCATTTCATTATCAAAATGCTCAAGCCTACATAAGTGATGCAATTTTACACAATTTAGGTTAAGTTAACTAGTATTAGCCAGTGTTTCGAAGGCGGCAACTAAACAAGAGCGAATAAGTCCAAAGGCAGTGGATAAAACAGGAGTTATATTGTCATGCAGACGATTTGCATATAATCGTACGTAACTTAGGCTGGTTCTACAATTCCAGGAGTAGCTTAACCGAGAACGGACCAGCGGGTCTAAAACAGTCGGTAGTTGAGAGCGATAGAGAGAGCAGCATATTCAGCGCTTGCCTTGCGACGAATACTGCGCAGTGTAACCGGTCCAGCCTTGTTTTTGGACACTACTGCTCGCCAGAGAATGAAAATAAAAAATCCCAAGTTACGAGTGCACACTGCACAGGCTGAAGCCCAGCTCCGTCGGCGAGCTCAAGTACAAGAATGTTTCAACTGCCATTTACTGTACGTAACATGGACAATGAGAAATCAATGCTGTTGCACGAGTCTAAAAATGAAATGAGCAAGTATCACTAGAGCTCAAATATTTTCCGTTCTAGCGGCAGATATCTAACCCAGAAACGCTCATGTATTACGGTGAAACTGTGCAAACACGTCTAGACCTTGTGAAGTCGTACGAGCGACCACGCACAGACTGGGAGACGAGGCCTTCAGTTTTTCCTCTTGTGCGAACACCACTTCGAAAAACTATTACGGGAATTTGTTAGATGTCTCTTCTGATACCGTTTTTATAGCCTGCGTTAACACTAACGCTGATCTAAGTTCAGTTTGCACTTTGTATCAGTGAGTTAGTCTAAGCAAAGTAAGAAACTCGGGGGTTTGAAATCTCAAGTTCGTTTCGGGAGGGTGAGTCTTTAGGACGAAATGTTGTTTGGCGAAAGTCTGATTCGTTTTTAAACTCTACTTCAACCACTGCATACAGAGAAACTTTAATTTCATGACCACTACTGCAGATCTAAAATACAACGAAACAGCCATTGTTCCTACGACTCTTCTTCGGCCTGCAAGTCCTTGGGCGGTAGAGTTGAGCTTGGGGTCCACCTTCATTTTCCGTTACTCGAGCCTTGGACGATCGGGGAATATCCCTTACCAATTTGCGGTTTTTGTGTACGATGAAAGTGGTTTCGAGGTGCTACGTTCTTGTGTTCCATTAAAACGTTTTTTTTAAGTATGCAATGGCATTAGTTCCATTCGAATATAAAAACAGCTATTTTTTGTTGAGCAGTTGTAGACGCAGTTTTATTGAGGGTTAAAATTTCTTCGTTCATAACTCATGACTGAGAGTTCGTGAAGAAAATAAGCTCTACATCTTATTGTATTGCAAGATTTTCTATTAGACGATAAAATACGTCACAACTTTACGAGAGTAATTACATTTTCAAATTAGAAGTAAAACATCCCTGAAAAGAGATGCACGAATTATGATTGGAATGAATAAGGATATTCAGTAGGAAAAGCTTTCTGTCTTTGTTGAGTAAATCATTTTTGTGCTATCATTGTGGTGTTACGATGACTTTACAGACTACCCAGTTCATGACTTAGCAAACGAGACGCTTACGTCATCTCGGTGAATCAGATCAGTAAGAGGGAGGGGCAACAGTGCTCTTGTTCCCTGGCGTGGTCGGGAGCCCTTGAAGCTCAGGCATGAAGGACTTCAACGCAATTACAACGAAGAAATATTTCTTTTTTGTCGCCTGTACACGACGAAACATTGGCTCATTTGGGACGTTTCTCGATGCACTTTTAAAAGATCAGTTTTAGGAGCAAGTGGACCGCTGATATTTTTATTTAATTATCATTGGTAATTAAGTCGTTCTTGCATGAGCAGCGAGTAGTGGATAAGCTCGGTAATCCCTTATCCATCGAATAAAATGTGCGTTCCAAACTATGAGAATTCCTCGGAGGAATCAGTTTCTATAGAGATTAAAATACATATAAATTTTTTCTTCAAACCTGAATGCACCAACGTTAGAACGTATTTTCATAAGTAAACTGATTGAAAATTGAATTTAGTTGACAGCCCAAAAGCAAAAGGTTACTAGGTAGTCCTTCACTAATTCACGCTACGAATTTGAACTACGACACGTATAGTATTCTTTTTGATATTGCCAAAATAAAGTACTTAACATATTATGAAACTTCGATTTACTGATCAATCAGCTTATTTGATAAGTAATTTAAAACGAGTAAGATGGAACTCGTGCATCTAGGATTAGCGGGCCCGGGGTCTCCTCACCTTGAGTAACAACACTAAAACGGTTACCGTAGATGAACAAAGAAATCTAGCACTGAGACAATCCAGCAAACTTAAGTTCAGCGAATTACATTCCTGAAATCCAATTTTGCTATATTTTTGAGTATGAAGTGCACCTTGATCGCTAGTAGTTCATCAAGCAGCTCATCAAATGAGCGTTACCAAACACAATGTTTTATTGACGGCAAACTTTCGGCAAGAATTTACTGCTGGTCATTTATTACAGTTTTGTTAACCCATGACGCCATTTCAGGAAGTTAGGATTAGAATTTACGTACGAGTGTGTACGCATTTACCAGATAGAATCTCCTGACGAGGCGAGATATGTCCTCGATGGACATCTGAAGCCTGAGCGGTGTGCACGCGTCGTGTCCTTGGCATTTGGGCCCGGCCAACACACAAGCCACCGATGGAATTTTCTTGCAGAGCGAACCATCCTTGCTCTTTATTTTCTCACCGCACTAGCTGCTCGACTTCAAAGGCAATTCTATAGTTAAAATACCGCGCCCGAGGAAAATTAATTTCAGCCCGGCCCTCGAGGCAGGCATCTGACATCTAAGGCGAGAGAAAATCCTGCGACCTAGCAATTGGTAGCTCAAGTTAAAGTTGAGTTTATATAAAATCTTTCAGTAAAAGGAATATTGGTATAGTGAAGACAATATGATGCGAAAGTCCGATGACAGTCGTATAGTGAAACGCATCAACTATCCTCACAATAAATTGATTTTCAAAATTAGGCTACAAAAAATTCACGATTCAATTCAAAGTGTGTAGAATTGTAGCCTCATATGCGACCTACTACAAATTCTTTGACGTATTTAAAGCCTGACACCGTCCTACTAGTAAATGGTTTCAGGTCCGCCTTGCTTACGGCTGCGTAGCTTTGAATAGCTTCCTCACTTGGATAGCATATTATATGTTTGTGGCCCCGACCGCGCTTTGGTAGGGCTGTGCTCGATGCCAACGCCCACTTGGGTGCAGATGTTGGTCTCAGTTTGGTCGACGGCGAATAAACAGCGTGTTTGTGAAGATTCTTTACCCAATCATTAGACGAAGTACATTGCGTAGCTGATTGCTTGGCGACGAAGAAGCGCCAATTTTAAATGATTTATGCCCCTGATTAAATCTGTTTATTATTCATTGGCTGCAATTGTCTCCCCAGAAGTTTCAATTGACTGAAGGTGTCATTTTTTTAGGCTCAAAACGCAGACAGAATGATGGCATGTTTTGAGATTCAGTCTCTCCGTACGTCAATTTGAATTTGGAACATTTGTGAGGCTAATACAAATTTGATCCTCAACTTATATCGACGTGATCGATTTCTAAAATTAATTGGCAAAACTGGCGAGCAAAACTATCGTAAGAAAAAGTTACAGTCCAGTTATAGCTTTCACTCCTACGTTACAGCAAAAAACATTGTGATTCTCAGTTTAGAAAGCAAATCTTTAATATTTTTGTACATTGGTAGTTTAACATAGAAGTTCTATCTAACCCACGAATTATATTGTTAACAAGCTATCAAGCTTCTTTGTAAATTGCTACCTAATACTAATAAGCTCATTAATGTGCAATTAGCAACAAGAACATTTCTTATTTTGTTATTTTAGCGCTCAGCTTTCATCTAGATAGAGCGTGTTAAAAGTCCAGTATTTCCAGCTGATGTCATTCAAATTTTAAACAATATAATTAAAATATTTTTTTTACTGTGGCTAAGTTAACAGCATCCTAACTTTCGTACGAGTTGCTGAGTCGCTATTGTTTACATTGGCTGTATTTATTACCGATTTGCTCTACTCATACCTATCAATGTTAGAATCAGAAAATTTGACGCTATCCGTAGCTCAATTCTTTTTAATATTCACCTCAAGGTCAAAATGTTTCATGATGAGTTCAGGTTCAGAGTCATTTTATAGACCAAATTGAACCGACTTTTTAAGAAAAAATTGAAGGAGAAAGTCCCCATAATGAAAATCATATTTTCCTTTGGCAACATGGGACGTTTACTCGTTTATACCGAGGCAGGGAAAAAAGCGTTGTTCTATTTGCTCGGTTGACAGTTTAATGGTGAACGATGCAAGTTTTCGAGTTTACCCTCAAACACGAAAAACGATTTGGTCTATCGCATGGAAATCTTTTGAACTCGTCATCCATCTCAGAAAATTCATATCACTACGGATTAGCATAATTTCAAGTGTATACACGACTCTCCATCCTCTCTGTAAAAGAAAACACTCAAGTTCACCCAGTACGCCCATTTCCATGTCTCCAAATATGCAGCTACCAGGATCGTCCTTAAAATACTTCATTTTCTTCCTCAGTGAGAGTGAGGCGAGCGGCAGCGCCCGCGTTACGCCGGTCCAGCAACGCCGACGGCAAGTGCCCAACAAACATCCTCACCGTCGCGGTCGTAAGGTCAGCGCGCCCCCAGAACTGCAGCCACACCTCGGACCTCACAACGTCCACCACAAGAAGCACCCGCAGGGTGGCGCGATTACCGACACGACCGATCCTTCTCAACCCGAGTACATCATCAGCATCGCTAATCCTGGGAACGGTGAGAGACAGCACTGGCTTGGTGTAGTGCGAGGCGATTTGGGTTGACTGCAATGATGATGGCAAACTTAGATGGCTGGTTAAATATGATTCGCTAATTCTGAAAACTATGGGAGATGAAGCTCTGACAGGTGCGAATTAATTAGACATGACTCGACTCGTTATATCAGATCCAAATGATTGAACGAGTATGGTAAGATTAAAAGGGTTAAATACGACAACAGGGTAAGAATGAAGACTCAAACGACTGGAATGATGAAATTGAATTTATAAGTTTACAGAAGACGTCAAAAGATTCACCATCTGTTAACTCAATACTAACATCGTTAAAGAAAAATTAATATGGTAAAAATGAGAATTCGTCATATGATTACAAGTTTTTAATCATAGTGCTAGAAATGCAAACCGGTTGCGAACATCACGACAGTTTAAAAGAGTGGTAATGAAAAAATGAGACGCAAACTTGGGTGACGCTTATAGTTTTTCTATCCCATTTTTCAATGGTTTGTTGGTAAGTCGAAGAACTTCATCTTTTAGATTATTTTCTCCTGTATAATTCCCGGCTATGATGCAGAATGATACCTTAATTAAAAATGTAAAGAAATTTATCAAAAGAGGCATCGATAATCCAGCTTTGCAAGGCTGGCCGGAAATATTTTCTCGCAAGTTTACGTGTGCACAGCGACAGAGTTTTAGGACCTAATTTTTATTCAATTCAAAGTTGTAATTTATTCTCAGCATACCGTTATAATGACCAATTTGTATTCTTTTGTGCAGTTTCCGAAGGACTTTACAGTGGTTCAGACTCCGGAGTCACATCCGAATATTCGTCGTGGGCTATTCCTATCAGTGGCCTCCAGAGACAAGAACAGTCAACATATGACGACGACCTGACGTCGCCAGGCGGATCAGTTGAAGACTTGCTCAATGAAAACGCAAGAAGACAGAAAGAAAAATACAGCAATTTCACTTCTGATTCTGAGTCGGAGGTAATTACAAAATTAAAGTTAATCGAACAATTTCTAATTGTAATTTGAGTGATAAATTCTGCCAGAGAACAGAGATAATAAGTATTTTGCTTAACTAAATCATTTTATTTTTCAGAGCACTGGAATGAACTCTCCGCTGTCCCACCGTCGCCGCGGAATGAACAATGCAGGTTACATCAACACAGAGCCCAGACCTCTGGTGCTATCAGTTGACGGCCCCCCACCCCTGAACAGATCCATGACAGACACCAATTTACTTGGAACACCTACTGCCGCTTCTTCTCACCAGGGATCACCAGCACAGTCTGGTACTTTGCAGAGAGAGCGAACCAACAGCATGGTAGTGCAACTCAACCTCGGTCACCAAAATGAAGGACTACCGGGTTCAGCAGCATCGACTCTGCCTGGGGGACGATCAGTATCTTTAGTTTCTTTGAATCAAGCTGGCATTAGTACAATTCCTAATGTAAGCACGTATCCTAACCTAGCCCAATATGGTGCTGATAACCAGTCCATTTACAGTGAGATCGGATCAGCACAATACAACTCGGGGTACCTAGGTTCAGCTCATCTTACAAACGTGATGGGCTCTCAAGGGTCATTGGCAGGCCTCAAGGATCACAACATGGGAGTATCTTCTGCTCCTATGCCCGATGGAGATGAACATGCCCCAGAACCAACCCCAGAAGATGAAAAGAAGGCATGGACAGTAGAAACTTTAGTTGAAAATCTAAGTTTGATCTACGCCATTTTCCTTGTTACCTTGGGCATTGTGATCTATTTGGCAGACACATTCAGTGGCCATGACTCTGCTATGGCTGAATCCTTCAACGTTTTTCTGATTCTAGTTCAACTTATTTGGCTAGGATACGCTCACATCGACGTTCGCCAGTACCTCAAAACAATAATGAAAGCTATGGAAGAAGCGAGAGAACGAGGCACTGGCAAAAATGATGAAGTCGTCCTAGAACCGACAGGAGATGGTCAGTACCAACTCCGTATCAGCTTACCTGAACCCAGGAAAACCATTCCTCAACACTACGGATTCACTTCCGGGCGACATGGAGGTTCTCTATACCTGAAAATTGGTGCTACAGGTAAAATATTTCAAGTGCAGTAGGCTTAAAAAATGCTATGATACTGAAGTTTGACAACGAGATGCTAGTTCATGCATGACATGGCTTAAAAATTCCGAATGAGTTTACATCTCCGCCAAAAAAAAATTATTTTTTGATTATTTTCATGAAATTCATGAAGTTTGTTTTTCCTTGCAGTTTTCTGTTTCGGCCACTTGATTCACTCTGGCCTGAACCTCGGACAGAAAATCTTATATCTGACCGCCGACGACCCAGCTTTTGATAACTGCACATGTGCACCAGACGTCTTGATGTCTGTCTTGCAGCCTATATATGCCTTCTACAACTTGTTCTTCGTCTTCAAGTACTCTAACGTGAGTAAATACTCTCCAAGTCTGTTACACTAAAACTTTACTGAAATATTTTTTTAACGTTTTGAAGTATGATTACTTGAGACTTCCTTCTTCAATTTGTTTACCAGTAGTTTCACATTAATTGATTCCATTGAACTAATTTTGTATTGTGTTTGTGCAGCTTATCATAAATCGTCGCAAGCTTCTTTCACGCTTCGGGCTAATGCACTGCATTGCGGCCTCTCTGTGCTTCTGGATCTACACCATCATGCAAGAAACTTTGCAGGCCATCGCCGCTAAAAAATATAGTTCTGACTACTCGAACTCCTCAGCTTACACCAGCACCCCAGCGCCCTTGGCACAAAATCTTTTCAAAAAGGACGACGACGATGATTCAGACGAGATGGACGATGACGATGAAGATCTAATGAAGAAACTACAAAAAGCAGCTTATTCGGGAACAGCGGTTTCAGCTTCATGGAACGTAAATTTCGGCTGCGAGAAAACGACCGACTTGACTGAAATGATCAACTATACCACTCCTTACCTGTACCCTTTCAGCATTGAATACAATATCCTCATCGTGGGTGTCTGGATCCTACTGTGGGAGAATATTGGAAAAACTGAGCGTCACACCCACATCCCATCGGTGGAAGTGACTTACGAAGAAGATAACACAAAAAGCTTCTCATCCAACATGATCATCTATGTTGATTGCCACTCCTCCAACCGTGGACTATTTGCTGGTCTTCTCATGACGGTTGCGACCGTCATCTCCATCATCCTCTTTTTCATCTTCACGTCGTCGCAAAACAACGTTACTCTCGGACTGGTGAGTTTAAATACGGGAACTGTGAAATATATTTTTCATCGATTAGTTGGATTCTGTTCGGTGTGCAAAATATTCGACATTGATTCAGTATAAGTTTCATAATATTAATTTTACATTTTCTTTTTCTCGCAGTACGTAAACGGCTACAGTGAGATGATTCTCCTCATCGTGATGACTATCGCTGGAGTATTGGCTTACCATTCCATTCGAGTGCTGGACGTGATCAAGCATCACATCAGCAGTGTTGACGATATCCTGCTCATCATCTGCCTGCCCTGCATCCTGCTTTTTGCTTTCTTCAGCATGGTGCCATCGGTGTTAAATGGCGATGTTCTGTTTGCAGCCGTCAACATCATGCAAGTGATTCAAACCATTCTGCAAACTGTTCTCATTGGAGACGGTCTTAGAAGATGCGCAAATTCTTCGACCGCGCAACAAAAGAAACCAGGCCGGGAAGTGATCACATTCATGGTCGTGGCAAACGTCGCGATCTGGCTATTGGAGACATTCGAGATCAAAAGTGATGCAGGAAACGCGGACGAATACGCATTCTACGGCAAGGTGAGAACGTAGAATTACTCTAATCCTTAAGAATACAAGATAGGTTTGTCATTCCCTTTTATTATTGGTGAACACCTGTAAACCTACCAATTTTCATGACATTAGTCGCTATCGGTTCTTGTATGTTCTTGAAATATTTGATGCTTGGCACCTCTCTGTTTATGGACGCTAAAATTAACAATAACTTTTCTTTCCTTTTACAGAATTTGTGGACGCTATTGTCTCACCTGACCCTCCCTCTGGCTCTGTTCTACCGTTTCCACTCTTCAGTGTGTCTAGCTGATATGTGGAAAGCCTCGTACGAGCCAGAGAGCGACCACTAGTTTTCCTTCTTCCTGCTGCTCTCCAGTAACTCGTGCATCTACATACTTGGTGCTGCGAGGATAGGTTGAACAGCAGATTTGAAATGTGCTTCTAAGTCAATCTAAAGTGCCCATGATCCTTTGGGCCTTTACCTTCATCCTACCTAGTAGTATTGAAGTCATCGTTTGACGTTCGTACAACGCTGAACGCGGCCGCCCTCGCACCTAACTTGGCCGTTTCTGTCGCGGAGAATACAAACGTAATAACCGTGTGACATAGTTCACCGCGAAGTTGCTCCGGAGAACTGAGCAACAGCGCACAACTTTCCGTACGAGCCGGTTTCAGAGCCTCCTTGGGTGATACTGGACTGGGATTCAAAGATAAGTTTTTGCGACAAAACGGCCTAAGGCACCAGTTAATCCAGTGATGCAAGCAGGGTAGGAGCTAGTCGGCTGCATCGGTTTCGTTGGACAACTAGCGCCATCATTCTTGTACATAGTGATTTCTTTCGCGCACTCATCTACCCCGACATGATTTTCATCCTGTATTTATGATTGAGATGTAAATATTCGATACCCAGGCCACAGGAATGTGATATTTAGATTCTAAGTGATGCCCGGTCTCTACTGTATGATTGAGCTAAATTCATAGCTCCAATCACCTTTGCATTTTTCAGTATATTTGTATTAAGATATCATTGCTCTTTCCGATAGCCCTGATTGCTCTAGAATTATGCTTCTATACATTTTGCCATCGCTTGTGACGATGATGATGATTTATAGTCTACGACAATTTCGTACGTCTCTTCCTAAGTTTACGATTATCGTTGAAATGGAGACTTGAAGATGATGCTATATAGACTTAAAGACGGGCATTAGGCACCTGACAAGACTGTACATCGTGTACACTTATGTAAGAATATCTTATATCTAACGAATAAGTTATAGCGAGATTCTAAGTACGAATCCATGATGTACCATGCCAAATACATGATTGAAAAGCGAATATATGGTATTTACCGTTTTCTATTTTCCTTTTGCGATCCTCTATGAACAAACTGTGCTCGAAAATGATTACATACAGTGGAAAAATTTCTTTGTATTGATGGAGAGTCGTTTCAGTTCGACTACTAGTGGTAAAATAGGTCTCAATTCCTTCGCTTCCGGAGATTACATTAGATTATTTGTAAGCTTAAAGCTCCTTACACACCAAGTATTTTCAAAATAAAATAAATTTAGTATATTTCTTAGCTTAAAGCTCTCCCGTCACTTGGAATGGGACCTCAAGGGAGCGTAAGTAAGGGCCCATTTACAGTAGTATGGATTTCAGTAATCGGGGAATCTGTGCATGGGTTTGTTCCCACACAGGATTACCTACGTGTAGTAACAGCAATTTAAGAAGGAAGAGAAAGAAACAATAAGGAATAATCAGCGAAGAAGGCATGAAAACGGGAAAAATTAAGTTGAGCACGAAAGATTGAAGTCCCGAAGGCCTTGTTAACACGTTGACCCCGAAGTGGGTCATATATGGTACACGCGATCACTTAACCTAACTTAATGTGACCAAAGCACTATCATGTATAATACAAATTTTCGAGTTTTCTTTAAATTTGTGTTCATCAATCGAATAAGCTAGTTTTGATTAAAAAGAAAATTAATAAAGTAACCAAATCTGTGAATATTTGTCGGCATGTAATTTTACCTGTGTGGAGAATCGGGGTCAACGTGTTAAAGCTGAGGTTACCGAATAGTAGTCTTCCTTTCGCTTTTGAAGTCGTGTAATTTTGCCGAAGCACAAAATCTACTGATTTCCTGCTAGACTGTCACAAAAAACTAATAAATCATTCAAGCTGCGATAGGAATTAAAGTGTGCACTTCGTGTACCAGATGCGATATGCATAATGCGACTTACAAGTTTGGATGCCAATAAAACACAGCATGCACATCAACATGCACGAACGTATTCTTTGAAATACGAAAGGAAGAATCATCCACCACGAATCCAGCATTCGAAAGGAAGAAACAAAAATATACATTCGCCTGCTGATCATCTATCTAATAGAACACGCCACTCGATTTTTGCAATAGGAATTTGACTTTGGAAACTTTTCGTCAGATACATAAGGCAGACTATGCACTTGAGGGCGAATGGTGAAAAAATCAGAGCTAATAGGATATTTACTTGTCATGCTAGTAAAAACATTTTCGGAAGAGTGAAGTCAGAATAACTGGTATATGCCTAAAAAAGTTCGAATGATAAGCAACACAGCATTCAAGACGCTATCTCGAATGTCTTTCTATGCGTTATAGGTCAGCACTTGTATGAAAGACTCACAAGATATAAAATAAAATAAGATATTACACATTCATACACATTAGAAGCTACGAAATGCATTGTGGATGGCTAAACGTTGCAATGTGAAAGCTAAGTAATCACAGAGTGCGTCTAGACTGCAATTTTATCATTTCTGGGCTAGCAATAAAAAAGAATTCTATCAGCACACCGGACGAGCAGCAATATTTTAGGAAATTAAGGCATCATTGTTCAGTAATGAATACAGGGAAGTGAAATTTAACATCTTTGCTCAATATTCAGGCTTTAACCGTTCGTTTAGCTGGCATACTGCTGAATCAGTTAAATTTTTAGACATGACTGCACTGTAAGGTACAAACATAACCGCACGCGGAGTTATTGGAGTAAATCGGATATTACAAATCCTATTGACGGCACTCGTCAAGAGAAGGCTTATAATAATTTTCAACAGAAATGGTTGGTTATCTCGAGAAGCAATAGAAGAATTCGATCAAATTCACAACAAAACTTTAATGTCAAGTGGAGAAAAAATGTTCATAGTAAAGTGATATCTTGGTTAGCATACGGGTAAATCGGTAATTCTCTGTCGCCATAGTAAGAATTAATCATGTTGTGTTGCAAAGAAAAAAAAATCACACCGAGAAGTACGTAAAAATTGCAACATTCGACGTATACAAACCAACGAGAGTATCGGTGCCCCTTCCAATTAAAGTACACTTCCCGGAGCCAACCCTGACTGAAATGTCAAGTCATTTGCATCACCTATCGGACAACCTGCACAATTTTTCGTAGATATCCAAGGATTACTGGTACTCCTATAGTGAAATTTGATTTCATATAAAATTGAAGAACAAGTTACCAAAAATTGTTCAAAAATCTCGTTCGACCAGCGAAGCCTCAGCTCACGACGCTATCACACGATGGTCGTCAAATGAGAGTCAAGCAAAATAGTAGTGAACGTAGGTTTCTCTGCGGCATTTGGTCTATTCATGGAAATCTGCATGGTTGGAATATTTTAACAAATCCGTGTAGAAAAAAAGGAAAGATTATCGACCGAAGAGAAATACCTATGCCGATAAAAATATTCATTTCAATGAAAAAGAGTTTATGCATGAACACGAAGTGCAATGTTCATTTTGTGAGACAAAAAAAACCTTAGCGTTTGACGCATTCCATTTGGATTCGTTCGAGATAATACTGAAATTTGAACATTGGCTAGCTTTTGCTTTTGGTGAATATTTACACGAGTTGGGTTCTTAATGCCACGTTCTTGAACGAATTTAATTGAATAATTTACGTGATCAGTCTGCGAACATTGTCTTCCCAGTAGACAGAAAAAAGAAAGTCGCGCTTAGCATGCTCATCATACCGTGACCATATTCAGCACTGTTAAAGGCCACTGTGATAAAATGGTTATGGTGCCCCGATCGTAGCTGCAAATCCTGCGCAGTTGGCTAAAAACATTTTAAAAACTTCCGATTCTATGTCCTCTCAAACCCAAACAGTTCAAAACGTTTAAATTTCTAAACATGTACCCGCGACTTGCCTGCTGGAAGCTGGAGAAAGAAGCCCGGGAACTTCCCAGACACCTTAATGTGACAACTTAAACTTTTCATAGCAGATTCAAGGCTTTTATTTCGCACTTACATACTGGTACAAGGTGACTTTTGCCTACGATTTTTTTCACCCCAGCAACCGAAGAACAGGTCAGGAGCGGATGTCTCGGCCTGACAAGACACGATTACCGAAGCTTGACAGTACGAGCGTTTGCACAGGGAACTGCTTGCGAGATTTGATGTCAGGTTCTCCTATTTTAATTCGAAGGCATGGGTCCTAGCAGGCGGGCATGAACCCAGAATAATGATATCACTTTACCTCGAAGCGAAGCGTGGCTAGTCCCTTAGAAACAGACGCTGCATGTGGAACTCGTTTCATTCATTTCTACATTTTGAAAGTAATCTTGTAACTTACACTGTTCTTGGTGCATTGACGTTCTGCTTAGCAACGAGAATAGCCTGAGATGCATTGCGTAGCTTTATATGGAACCAGAACAGGAACAGTTTAGCCTTGGTGGCTGAGCTTGGATCCCAACGGTCAGGAGACAAAGAACATGGGCATGTTCCAAACGGCTGTACACGGCACGACTCAGCGTAAGGTTGAGTTTAAGGACAAACCAGAATGAATGGGAGCAATGAATTGGAAGATGCCCTCTGAGTTTTTATGGCGGCTTAAAGAAATCATGAAAAATACCTTTTTCGTACTTAATTTCGCGGAACAATTGGCATGCAGCATGAATCCACATTTTCATTTCGTGTAAAATACATTGGAATGTGACACCTGATGCAAAATTTCACGTAACATTTAGCAGCAGTTGTCAGAGAAACGTAAAGCAACTGAATGATAAATTCACTTTCATAACTGTTGGGTTGGCATGACAAGCAGCTTTTCAACCACTAGAATGTATCAAATTAAATTAAATGCAATTACACATATACAGACATATAAAAATTCTTAATATTTAGTTGTTTCATTCTTAGAGCGAATTATAGAGTAAAGTGTATAGGTGTTTGTAGGGAGACCCTATACTCAAAGTGAGATGCAACGGGAACACCAGCTCCACCTCGTCGGTGGAAATAAGCGCCAATGCCCGTAAACTTAGCGTGCACAGAACATATAAAAAAATAAACGTAATCAGCCCGTATGGTTTCAAAGTATTTCTAAAACAAATAACCGTGGGAAATTGAAACTCTCCCATGTACCAGGTAGCTCGAAGTTGTAGTACAACTCACCAAGAAATGAATAGGAAAGTTTTAGCGCATTAACCAATGAGTTTCTCTTTCCAACAGCTGCAACATCAAGGCCGAACAGTTGACTAGCGCATTCTTCGTATGAAATGGCAGCTAGACGGACGAAAGTGCACAATACTCGCACACAAGGGGGGGTGGGGGGCAAAGTGTGGACGCAATGTCTAAGATAAGTTGATTCATGTTTTTAAGACTACCGATTCATCACCTACATTATTATTTATTTTACAAAAGTATCAATTTCAATTCATTATTTATTTTACAAGGGTATCAATTTCAAATTATTTTATCCTCAAACACCGTGCCTCATTTTCCAACAGCGATGATTCCCATCAACCATTAGAAAACCCTTGCAGTTAAGCCTAGAAACCATTGATCCAAATACCAAACCATTGATCCAAGTAGAAACCATTGATCCAAGTAGAAACCATTGATCCCATGTACCCCAAATTAATAAACCATTGATCCTGAACTCCGCTGATCCAAAGAAGAGTTCAGGAAACCGCAAACTGGGCTGATGATAGTAATTTGTAATGCTTTTTACGAAGTAGGAAGTATGTACCGTACACTAACGCACCAGGGAAGGAATTTAAGGCGCATTAAGAATATCCAAGAGAAACGGAAACAAAATTCTGATGTAAGAGAAAACAGGCATCTGAATAAAGTGTCAGCTGCCGCAAACAGCGAAGGCTTGAAAGCATCAGCTTTTTGATAACAAGGCAGAAAAATTCCCAAAACATGCAAAAAAAATTAGATTCAAGACACATTGAGTACTCTATTTTAAATAAGAGTGTTATCAGAACACCGTAGTGCCTTCAAGAATTAGGGCAAAAATTCAGTTTTACAACTTATGCTAACGTCACATCATTTAGATAAAAATTCCCTGAACTCCAATGTAAAATGTTGAGAATAATCAGGAAGTTCAGTTTTTCTTATCACGAGATGAAGTTGTTCCCTGAGATAATTCCGAATTAAAAAACTGGTACTGCACTTCAATCATAGGNATACAGATTTTCACGAGCGGTTCCTGGAAAACTTGACGCCGTTCTTGTTCAAGGCAGTATGGCCTTTGAGCTCCTACGATATTAGTTTAATAATTATGATTAGAGAGCGAGGCGTGATCTCTTTCTCTCCGAGTTTGGCTTCCTGTAAATGCTCTGTGGCCAAATATTGATCAAATATTCAACTTCTAACAGTCCGTATCAAGTACAAAAAAGTTATATGAAGACTTCGTCATTTAATGTCCAAGAATAGATGTTTCAAAAAGTAACCTTTATCTACAGACTGCAGTAACATCAACTGTCGGAAATTTCACGTTGCGGTCCTTTAAAATATGGGATTTATTATCATCTGTCTTCCACTATCCCTCTTTAAAATGTGCCGAGATAATTATAATAACTTTTAACACCTAAATACAGTTGCAAATAACCTACGTTAAATGTCACACATCTTAGCAGAAATGAAGTCGAGCATTGTTTGCGTGTTATAAATTTCACTTGCGCAATTGAATTCGCATTAGATCAAAAATATCCTTGCATTTGCGCGCTTCACTAGATGCAACATGAATTCATCAGCATCCAAAGGCATAATACATGAACTACGTAATGGCAGTTATTGAAAAAATTAACTGTTAATCTAGAGGAGCAAAAAAGCTTTTAGCGAAGGTTTAAATTTTAATCTGCTGCTGCAATGGAACCCACTGAGGTTGGTCTTAGGATTGGATTAGAATAGGGAGGTACCAAAACTTGCTACAGGATTTGACCTTTCATAATCGTTTGCGTGCGTGTTATCAAGGAATTTTATTTGGACTAACGCATCACCCTCTCCTCTGTAAAGGCTAATACGAATTGGAAGAAACTTTTCTAGCGCATCCAACCGCCGTGTTGTACAACACAGCGGGGGTCTTCCTGGAGTCAAGACCATGTTAATACCATCTCGACTCGATTTCTGATTTACGACCAGATACTCCTATGACGGAAGGGACTGTGAACCCTTGAAAACGTTGAAAAAATTACGCACTATGCAATAATGTTATTCAATATTTAACCACATTTGAAATTCAATATTTAATTACATTATACCTGCAAGTTTATAAGGAATTTATTAGGAGACAACACTGTGTACTTTTTTCATGTTATACTAGTATGAAAATGTAATTCAAATTCGTGGCTGCCCTTTCATATTTTCCATCGGAGACCTTACGCTGAACTTCTTATTCAGAGATAATTCTAATTACACATACACGCTCTGTGACACATTGCGGTCGATTTCATGTCAAATAACGGAATTTTTAAAAACACTGCGCCTTAAGCCTCCCTACGACTAAAAACTGTAATTTACTCTTTAAGAATTTCAAATTTTTGTGTTCATATCGTAGTACATGATGCTCCATAATTTGTTTTCAAACATTTCCGTTTCATCCATGTTATTTAGCTCATGAAACGCTGATGATACAGATAATGAAACCCTGATTTTGCGAAACGCTGAAGAAATCTGAGTATAATTTGTTATGAGAAATGGTTTGATGTGGAGGCCCTCAACTTCTGCATGTCAGCGGGTAGCGTTCACAACCCACGCCCGCTGGGCTGCTCAACGGCGCGAGCTGCTCGCTTGAACGTGCTGAGAAAATGACTGACTTGCGTGGGTATCGAACTATGATGCCATGTAACATATTTTGCCTCTAGCAGTTAAGTGTCATTTCCTTTTTCCTTTATCACAAAAAATAGAACATGCCCATTATTTTTATGAAACATTGCTGTTGTGATTTACTTTTACTACACTCTTATTATATTCATTACTGTGCCATAGAAAAGTAAAGAAATTTTAAAAATTAATTAACCTGACGAAAAAACTAAGTTCTAGCGTTGAAAATTCTTCTCATTTTGTTTAATTGCAAAGAAATGGAAACTTAGGGTTATAACTCCGAGACAAGACAAAAGAGAAATTTGGTTACATGCTATAATTCTGGGAGGTTCTCCTGACGTGACAGATCACACGAGATCTGGAGTGGCATACGTTCTTCAGCAGCCTCGGCTAATGTTATCTTACGGAGCTTAGGAGTCGCTTGGACGCTATTTAAAGGGCTTACCAGAAAAACGTGAGGTTAACTTCCGGTATTCCCGCGTAGCATATTTACCGTAGCGTTTTGAACACCATTTTTATATTTAATTGCTTTGTTTAATTGTTAAATGATAGCAAAGAAGAGAATTTAGCCAACATAAAAACAAATATATCACAAATTTTTGAGACTCCGTAAGCCATGATCACTAAGAATCACAATTCTACTAATCTTCTCAGAACCGCTACAATATTTTATAGCTAAGTCAAAAGATAAAATTGTACTAACTATAAGAAACACTAAGTTTTGCAAAAAAACCTGGGAGCTTTTATCTTTGGCTCATTTCGTCTAATTTTTTCAAAGCGCTGCAGCCCAAAAAAACTTTGCTCATATAGAAGCGTGGAAATTAAACATGGTTTCGTAGCGGACAAACGGAACGAGTTTTAATTTGGCTGTCCAACTGCTCCTGTAAAGCATAGAACATACTATAATAGATTGGCTTGATCTCCATGTCTCAATGCACGGAGTCCCAAACAGATTTATTCGAAAAAAAAAATTCACGTTTTAACAAGAGCCAGTCAAACGGGTTAAACGGGTTCCTTACCGTATTTTGCTCAGCTGTATCTTTATTTTTCTTATTAACCACTTCAACGAAACAAATGCGATGTCCACCAAAAATTATCCCTTTGAACGATGTTTCATTTTACTGGTTCGCTTTGCCACAATTTTGTTTTGTTTTGAATGAGGACCCTTACCTCGGAATACAAAGTTTTCTGTTGCATGATTTCTGCTCTACACGTTAAAGGTTCAAATAAGTGGGTCACACTCATCCTTCATTTTTTGATCGAGTGTCTGAACATACCAGTAAAATCCTCTAAGCTAGTAACAGAACAAAAAGGAATTCATTAGCTTGAGCCCTGATTAGAAATGTCGCGCTCCTTTCCAGAAATCAAAATTATAACTTCAAGGTTCTGTTGACGATGAGCCGCGTTCAGCACTTCAGAATCGATTATTATACACAAACTATCGCTGCTTAACATTGCCAAGTTTTAAACATGAGCGTCCGATTGTCGCAGTATAAATGGTTCCCGACTATTTCATGTCCCCAAGAGTTATTTTACTCTTAGAATATCGCGTTCACTTTGGTATGTGGGACCGCGTCTGGGGAAACTTCTGGGCGTCTTCTTTCGAGTGGCGCTCGAGTTACAACTACTACATTAGGTAACCGTAATGAAATTTTTTTAGATACATATGAACAAATATTGCACATAGACACGAAAAAAAACAAGACGACTTCGGTTTCATACCTATATAAGAATGAAGGAAGAAGCATCAATAAAGTTTCAAAGCACAATTCAATATGTCGGTTACGACGAATATGGTATCCATTCTAAATTCCTGTAAAATACTTTCTCCCAGATAACCAAAGCTACTTGTACTCACTCTGGGCTGAACTTGAATGTTGTCTCGTCGCTTGTGGGTTGGTGCAGCGTCGTGAAGCTCCCCAGCCTCCACAGCTTCCTCATGTCCGACTAGGATCTGTGAAGCGAGCCATGACAGTTTGTGAACCTCAATTTCTTTATTCGACACACCGATGCAAATCAAGTTTCGAGCGTTCTACATGGTCAAGGAGTTCTCATCCTCAAATTATGTATGCTTAAAATGTCCATGTTGGATACCTCCTCATTATCTTTCGAGTCTCTTTTCAGGTATGTTTATTTCACGCGATTAGGAACGAGGGGAATGGAGTCTGACAGTTGCGCGACGCAAGGTTGTTTAAACGGGACTTCCCACACAAAATTTCAGAATTCCCAAAATGGGGTCAGGCTTGATAGAGACCTTGCTGATAGTGTGAGCTCGAGTGAACAACAGAAGAATCAATAAAAAGTGCTGGTACTCTAATCTGGGATCATTTTCCAATGAAATTGAGGACGTTTGCAGAAAATATCTATTACTGACTATGGACACTTGACAAAAAAAAGAATTCGATTTACATAGGAATATCCAAACGGTCTTTATTTTGAATAAAATAAGAATCAACAGGCCCAATAGGTGTAAAATTTATATCAGCACCACTCTACCAAGAATATTCAATGCAAAATATGCTTGCGAGTGCTGTTTATTCTGCGCAAAGGAAATCATAATAAATCACTCCTCCCTCATAATAATTCTTCCAGAACAGAAAATCCAAATTTTACTTCCTACTAACATTTTAGAAAAAAATAGACATTACCACCATCATAATAGAGATATTACCACCATCATAATAGAGATATTACCACCTTCATAATAGAGATATTACCACCTTCATAATAGAGATGTAACCAAGCTTATCTGAAATTTTAAACGAGTGAAAACAGTGTTTAAGCCTAGGAGGCCAAGACGTGTATGAATGCTGTAAAAGAATTGAAACTAATGGAAGAAATTATTGAAAACAATGAATTTATGGAAATCAGGCTGAAGAATAAATAAATATTGAAGAATTATATTGAATAGTAATAAAGAATGAAAGGCTTTCTCCAACTCCGATCCTATTCAAATTGATGATCATTTCTTCCGAGAAAACTTTGAAGCCGAAATATAAAAGTTTTGCGTTTGCAATAACGATCATTCCTGGATGAAAATTCTGAAGATTAATGGGCCTGAACCAATGCTTAGCAATAGTTAACGTTTGCAGCAGCTTAGTTTAACGAAAGTTACCTGTTCGTTCGCACGGCAGCAGCTTTGAAATTCCCATGGCTCTTGTACTCAGAGAAGGGGCTGGTACTTGCACAAATCGGACAGCCCTTTCATTTTTTTAGGCAGCAGTGACCACTGTTAACCCTATAAGGACCTCAAACAATTCTGCTAGACATTAGAATTAGTATACTTAATCGTTAATTCTTAGTGTTGACGTTTAAAACTAAGATAAATATGTTCCCCCAAATGGGCAAAATATGAACGACTAATGGATTATTTCATTCATTTACAAAATAAGTCTGTCCTTTCAGGGTTAAGGTAAGGTCCTGTTTCAATACTGAAACAAGATTAAATGTAGAAAAACCAGTGAAGTAACAACATACAACGCGACCTACAGCTTCTAGATGACGATGATTTCTGTGCTACGGCTACCCGTGATTGGTTTTCAGTTCAGCATCCCGGACCGGTCAAGTCCTCCAGTCGCGTCGTCTACGCTCAGGTGAGATTAGGGCACAAATCGGGGTGTTACCCTCGAGTCCAGCAACTCATTGTAGAAAGGCCGTTTTTCTTGGCTGAAAGTGGTTTCGATTGCAAGTAGCGACAACACGAATTATAGATATTACCGAGTTGAAGAAACCTAAACGCTCGTCAGAGTGATAAAGAAATCGAATTTCAACTTCAGTCTATAAAAAATTTGCAGTTTGCTTGAGGAGCCTTCAAAATTCACACACATTTTTTATCCATTATATGGAATACAGGGACACTGTAAAATGAATAAATCAGCAAGTTAAGAGACTTATGTAAAGACGGCGAGGTTACATATATACACTTCAAATGTGTTTACTATCTAAACACGAAGAGACTAATTCAAGCAGTGCAAACGCTGAGCTCCATATCTTGGCAAAAAAAGTCGAGACATTTCCTGGGCTGGAGTCCGCTCTGTGTTCGCAGCTCAACGAGCAGGCCCATCTTGATACGTTATCCATCGTCTTGGAAATTCCCTACGAAAACTGTGAACAGTTTATCACTGGGCAACGTAAGCCAAAACGCAGTTTCGAATTTCGCTTTGTCAACAAGGAGTAACGAGCAATATATCATTTCGAAATTAAATTTTCTCTGACTATTTAATACTTCAAACAGTGACTTAGCATTTATCCTAATAAGGAAGTACACTATAGCCATAAGCCGAGACTGGCATCGACTAATACAGATCGCGAGCGTCTAATTAGAAAGACAAAAGATGCATCTCTAATTTGTGTAATAGAACTATATTGAATTTATCCCTCGCTAAGCGCGGTATCTTTCTGTCTAATTCACGGTTAGTCTTTAATTATTACTCAATCAATAAATAATATTGGTTTCATTAAAACATGCTTGTAAAGTCTGTAGCTCGACCAAAAATTGCAGAGCATCGAATGAAGAACTAACTAACTTATATTTATTCATTGGCTTAGACAAATATTTAAGAAACATCAGAAAAAATTACACCAGCATTCGTTATGTCAATTGGTTTACCTTCAGTGGCGTGCAATGCATACGCGGAAATTTAATTGAGAAAATTATTTATAACTAAAAATGATTGGCGAATGCGGGTATTGTGGTTGACACACGTAATTAGGGTTACTCCAAATGTTATTCCTTGGTTTTAACAAATGAGTGGGAATAATGTTCAGAAATTTTGAAGGTACATTATTCCCACTTTAAAAAAAATTTTAGAGGTAGTTACCTCGCATTCAAAAATTGAACCTAGTCTCGACTAGGATTGAAAAATTGAACCTAGTCCTAACTTTTGAGAACGTTTTTTATTTTATTAGTTAGGTTAAAGGTCCCTAGGCACATTGAATGCGATCTCAAGGGAGCGAAAAGAAGGAAATATTGATATAGACTTTGAAAAACGTCTCATCCATGCACAGGTGGATATCAATACAGGATTACATGTGCATATAAACAGCAAGTTAATAAATCAGAGGAGGAAAAAATAATTAGCGAAGAAGGCATAGAGATGAAAAGAAGGAAAATTGGAATGAACGACGGAAGTTCCGAAGGCCAATCTGGAGCTGAGGTAACCCTACAGTGTCCCCCTGGGACGCCAGTCCTCATAGTATAGGATAGACAAACTTAACTAATCCTGAAGCCTATGGCCTATTCTATGGCCGCTGAGAGGGAAAATGTATTCAGTAAGATCGAGAGACCATTATCGAAGTACTGGTTTCCACAGCAGTTCCATTTTCAGACGACTTGCACCTCGCTGAGAAAGAATTTGACACGCTTTAATAAGCCTGCCTAGAATCGGATCGAGCCCGTTGTTCGATGCAGTCTTGCAAATTCCTACTAATTTATGGACTGTATGTGCATAAAAATTGATTTTCGCAAAAATTGGGTAATGAAGTATGAATAATTTCAACCATATCCTTATCTACGTTTATCCAGCGTTTTGTCTAAATAATATTAAAGTGATCAAGCTCAAAGTGATACGTTCATCAAAGGGATATAAATTAACTACGCATGTGATGCAGAACATAATAAAAAGAAAAATTGCTCTCATATTTAAGGAATCCGTCATCGTCTAAAACTGCAGAGCGCAAGGTGTGGCTCGCTGAGCCAGACGAAGCAAGCATGCAGAGTCCGTTCAAAAAACGTAGCTTTGGACTGTCATTGACGGCTCGAGGCTGCAAACTTGTCGTCTAAGTTGTCTCCGCAAACTTTTCTTCGCCTGCCTATGTATGCTCTGGGGTATTCGGCCACGTCCACGATGTACCTCGGCTTTGCTTGGGTTTCTCTTAAACTACACTTAGATTTTGCACAGTCTTCTACGCATGAATCCAATTAGTTCTTTTCCCAGGGTAAGTTTATCTAATAATGAGCCAATAATCCCCACAAAGTTGACTGCAGGGCCTGGGAGTTGGCAATCAACAACCAACATCCATCGCTGCAGCTCCGTCATCTGGCACTACACCGCCAGCTCGTTGGCTTGGGCTCATTGTTAAATTACACCCTGACTTGGAAGTTTGTTCCTAATTTTTACGGGTATTCACATTGTAAATTTATGTTGAAGATAAAAGTTGTGCTATCAAATGTTTTTATTTGGGTGAAATTTTTTGCTCATACCAGGTTCACTTGAAAAATTAGATACAAAGCCAAAAAGATTACATCTGCTACATTCCAGAATTTAACAGCGTACCAGCTATTCATCCTAATCCCTCATTTGCGGTCCAGCTGCTGGTTTTGATTTCACAACTGTAATATTACGACAGGTAGTACAGAATTATACATTCTAATCCTTAAAATGTGACTGCAAAATATTCAGCCTAACCTTTTCAGCCGTTTGAAAAACTTTAGAGAATCGCTCTCAAGTGCTTTAATCCTGAGAGATGTTTGACAAGTTTCGCTAATGATTATTTCATTGACATTTTGAGGGCTGTAATAAGACGAGCAAATTGGATAAATTCCTCCTCCATGAAGCTAGCATTCAAAGTTCCTCGAAAAAGACGAGCGAAGAACGTTTCAGGCTGGATACGTACAGCACTACTAGACCATCTGTACAAGGTTAATATAAATGTATAAAATACGTAATAAATGTCAATCTAGTAAGCCTGGTATGTCACAAATTCATCGCAATTATTAAGAAAATTTACATCAAATAATGAAAATATCATTGAATTTTACAAAGTAATAACCCTCTTTCAACCCGTCTTTTACTAAATAACCTTTTGCTAAAAAAAAGACAATAGCTGTAATTCGAAGCGAGGCCACTCCCAGCTACCCTGAAATATCTTGAACTACAAATTACACCCAGCAGATACAGGCGAAATCACCAAGCCTAATGGTCTTGACTACTCAATCATACCTTTAGGCAAAAGAATGATCTTGAATATTGGAATCACGTTCCTCATGATGGCATAATCTCGTGAATCGATATCAAAACGGCAGAAAATTTTACAGGTCAGCGTGAAGGTTTTCAGATCACTTTCAAACTATTTCATTAGAATACATACGCTGCTGCTTGTCCAAAAACGGAAAAGTTGTGCGATTTCAGTGGTTTATTCTAGTTCGGAGACAAGAAATGTAAGAACGGAAAAGTCATGCAACAATATTTGAAAATATTACTATACTTTTTTCTTTTTACCTATCAGAAAGCCAATAAAAAATTAAACTTAAAATTACACTGTTTCATAAATAAATATCAAACTATATTTCCCCATAACCTAGCTGGGTAATAGACAGCGATTTCGGAACAAAAACAAACGAAAGGATTGTAGCGAAACGTGACTTTTCTCATTTTACACTCCATACTTAAGGGTGCAGCCGCCTCGAGGTCTGAGGCTATCACACAGAGTGCGATCAGGCGACTGTCACGTCACAGATTTGCAGAAAACTTCTCTATTATGCTCTTCAATAATTCTTTCACACGTGACGGTTGCTGATCCGGCTCGAAGTGAAACCTATTTGAAGATTCGGAGAAGTATGAATAGTCAATTGAATTTTTGAGTAATGTTTTCACGACACCCGATATTCTTTGCGTCGCAGCGTCGTCTTTCATAAACATGTCATTCATTTTGAAAACGACTAGGCTGGTCGCGGCAAATGCCTGGTGTAAGGCTCAATTAATGACTAGGCTGGTAGCGGTAAATGCCTAGGGCGAAGCGCAATTAATGGCTAGGCTGGTAGCGGTAAATGCCTAGTGTAAGGCTCAATTTTAGCGATTGTGATCCAGCCAAGCGGCTAACATGTTCGCACCTGATGAATGAAAAAAGCAAGTTGAAAATGCTCATTTGAAAATAAAAGAAGGGAGGCTGCTAGCTCGTTGGAGGCAAAAACAATCTACGACTGGCTTTAGATAGTAATTTCTAGGGATTTATGGACTTGTATCTTGAAAATCTTCCAATGAGCAAAAACTACATTAGGCTCTAATTATACCCCGATCCGAGGGTAGGAATTATGTAGACCTGCGTTTCTCCCATAATACATATCACGGCACTAACAAACTAATATATATCACGGCACTAACGAACTCAAGATGGATCGTTGTGCAAGACTAGCCGCTCTTTCACAACTGTTGGCAAACGGATATTTAACTAAATTTTACTTCGAATGAGCATTTCAACAAGTGAGACGACATCATTCTTACCTGCAAGCAAGTTATCAACTGAAAAATTTTAATACACTCACAAGTCACTTTGAATTCAGTTCAATGCATTTGTTACTTCATGCATACTTCAAAAGCATTCTGAATTGCACACCAACTTTGGGGAGCGAGATCAAAAAAATTGTAATAGAATTAGCACCGCCCACTGCACCGCGAGGAGGCCTCTGCAATGACTGGTTTGACTCATTCTTTTTCTGTAACTTGCACGCGCTGCATAGAAGTGTCAGAAACTGGTAATTCCGGCTTTCTTTAAGCAATTTTAAAATTGTTTAAAAATTGTTTCTTATTCAGATGTATTTTGCGCTGTAGACTCCCGGATGTCGGAAATAATGTCACGATTATTGGACTGCTCGCATCTTCGGTTCAGTTTGGAACGCTTTAAACCTTACTTTTTATTATATTTTACATAACTTTTTATACGTATGGATATGCATACGATTAATATTCAGATAAAATTTTCCTAAGCCTTTTATTTGAGCTCAAATAGACAACATTTTTTTCATTTGAGAATAGAATGTACATCCTTATACGAAAATAAAAACGTCGAGATGAATTATGCGTTAATAACTTAGAAATTTAAACTAAACTTCTGTTTCATCTTAGTCTTAGAACTGCCGTCCAGACGGTTACCTGAAGAAGGTTTTCATCCAAGTTTTCCTAGTAGAAGTCGCTCATGAAATTTCCCCTCATCATGCACAATGCCTCAAAAAATCAGAAAAATTACAAGCCAATTAAATTCTATCATCATAAAAATTGTGCGAACAAAACAGGTGACAATAATTGAACAAATAGTAACACCGCTTAAAGGAGAAAAAACTTATCTCTCCGAAAATATAAAAAACTACATACGATGGAACACAGATCGAAGTTCGGCCTTGCCAAAATATGGGGCAAGAACACTGCACCTGCGGCTACATCTGCTGCCACTCGAACAAAACGCCTGCTGAACCGCGAACAGCTGCAGTGCGAAAAGGGCCCGCGGATACCCAAAGACGTCTAAAGAAGCGGACTCTAAAAAATTATCTTTAGGGTCATAGTGAATACAAGAGCAAGCTTCGGGGTGTTGCCCAACCTCCTGAGGAGCGTGCATCCAACAGTCGCCGGGTATTTCCCTCCTGCTTGCTCTCACTTTTCTCCAGATCTTTTCTTTTTGTCCAGTCAGTCGACCGCGTGCATTGCGCAGGAGCAAGCCGGGTATCCTGCATCACATGAAGAGACGCCAGACTTTTAAATCTTTTCTCTGGAAGTTATAGCTACACCAGGCCTAAAAAAATTACAGGATTTGACCTAGCATCATTGCGTTATGCTCGAATTGCGACCTTCCTGAAAGTGGAATATCTTTTGGAAGCGATCCAAGACACGTGTTTTGCCATTCTATGTGTTGGGCACATACGTGCGCCACAAATGTCGGCTTCATTAAATTTAGTCCTAGTTTAAAGTTTCTCGATACATCTGGAGATATTTATCTTGAGAATGGCGACATTTTTCGCTGCCACAATAATTGATCTAAGTTTAATACCAGCTAAACAGCAGGTACGATTTTCCCGACAAGGAATAGTATTCATAAAAATTCATCCAGGCCAAAAACTACCTTAGCGAAGCACAATTTTTATTTCAATGCATCTCCAAGTTTTGTCCAGTGCACTACATTAGCAAGCATAAGGACTTTTCTCGCTGAAGATCCAGTTTCAGACTGCGCTTGTCGAACACGTTGCGTTGTCGTTTGGTCTACGCCTCTAGCCCCCAGACCAGTTTTTACGAAGCATTGACTTGCTCAAACAGGCGACTGTCTTTTTCTCGGTCGGATTTGTAAAAATGACCATCATTCTAGAGGAAAAACACATCCCAAGAGTCGGTAGGATTTGAAGAGACAACTCATATGAATGCGCGGTGGACTAGAAATTCCTTTGTTTTGTACACCTTTTCTTTTCCATCATCGGCGTCGGGTGCACTTGGAACAGCGTTCAAATATGGTGTTCTTAGTTCTACATCCACTCAAGAGTTGGGCTCAATGCGTGCAGTTGTAATTACAAGCTGAGGCTAGTCACTGCAGAGCGGCGAGCACTCAAATCGCAAGCAGAAGTGCTCTCGTTCGACGTTAATATATTCATAAAAATGTATCCTTTGTGCCAAAGAACACAAAGCTTACCAACTCAAGTCACTATGAGCTGAAAAATGGGTGGTAACTATTATGCCAAAACAAAAAACATCTCAAATCAAAAGGAAAGTAGTTTAGTTTGATTTACAGGGTGATCAACTGAAGTATTGGCAAATTTATTGGAATTACTCTTCAGTACAGTAAAGCTAATGATAACTTTTCTACTCAAAATAAAAACAATAGGCATTTGGTTTGAGGCATTTTACATATTCCTCTCATAAGTTCAATACATAAACCTCTAGCCTTCACTACACCTTTCAACCTATTGATAACCAGACTACATGTTGTACGGTTAGTGTCATGCACTGAAGTGTATGAGGTTTAAACCTGGTGAAGAAGGATGCCACGATTCATTGGACCAGAAACCAGTTATGTTGTCCCTACACCAATTTTGAACGAGTTGATCGTATGGGAGGCGGCTCCATCCTGTTGAAAAGTAATTACAAATTCACCAAATGTTGTATTAATCCAAGGAAATTAAATTGTTCTTCAATAAGTTCAGATATGTGTGCCGGTTTATCTCTACCATTTCTTCGATGAATATGTGCAGAATTTTCTTCCCTGTCGAGGTCACACCAACCCCAACCATTACTGAGGCCGGTTTTTGGCGCTGGATGGACTGACGTATTTGCACAGGGATTTATTGCTTCGGTTTTGCTAATGCACGGGTGTTTTGGTGGGTGTGGATTGCTTGCATAGTGAATAATTTTGCGACAGTCCTCAACACTGGAGGCTGAGCGCCATCACTCAGTTTTTCAAGAAGAAGCTTTGCTTGAGTTAACATTTTTTCTTGCATGTCTCCAGGCAGAAGTTGAACTTCACTCTTTTTGTAGGGTGATAGCATTAAATCTTTCTTCAGGTCATTTCGAATGGTACCACAGCCGACAGAGGCTGCTGGAGCGAGTTTCCCAATGCTTCTCTGGGTCCTTCCGAAGTTTTTCTATCGTGGTTTCATTCAGTTGGGGTGCTCTAACTGACCAATTCTTCTACTTCTCGCTCTAAGCAGCTGTGATCCTGTCTTTTTAAGGCGTTTCAAGACCTCATAAACGGCTGACCTGCTCACATGAGGCTTGAGAAGTCTAAAATTTCTCCGGGTTTATTTTTCCAATTTTAAACAGTTCACTAATCGCTTCGCTAATTTTACTTCAACTACTAAACATTGAACATGAAGTTCTGAAAAATATACATTCATTATACGTAATACTAAGGTAAAATGTTTTGGAATATATCTCAAAAAATTATTTACAATATTGTTTGACATGACAAAAAGTTTTCACACCCTACTGTCTTACCCTGTATATTCGTACAAATACGATTGGAATGCTTAGTATAAATTGATAAAGACTTAACAATAATTGTTAACTCCTGAGATAGCAAAAGCCACTTCATTGCTTGTAAATACGTCTTATTTATTTACTTTGTATTATCTGTACTGTGCATGTTAGAAAGTGTACTAAATTTCATATTGAATATAATATTTTAATCTTGATGGTGAAAATTTGTTCCTGTTGTTACCTCGTACAGAACTATAATCGGAGCTTGAGTTATGCCACGACGGACGAGCGAGTCTCAGCCTCGATTCTGTAAAGTTATACAAGCCATCGTCAGTTGAACGTGAAATGCATTAGCTGTGCTTTGCAGATACGCTGGTGCTCCATTCATTTACAGCAGCGAAATGCATCAGTGAAATGCATCACTGCAACGCATCAGCAGCACTCAATTACGTAGAAACGCTGGTCTTCCATTTCGTTGTCGATTACCGTTACTTGAAGCAGCGCTTTCTTTTCACAGCTGTATTCATTTCCGGAATTTCAGCAAAACTATATCTGATTCGGTTGCAAGACCTGATCACATTTGCAGCCCTGAAGCAGCCCTAAAATGGCCAATTTATTTTTGGAAAGAATGGAATTTCGTGTGAACAATCGCTCACATTTTATGGACAGTACGAGCGTTCTTTCTAGTTTTGAACTTAACGACAAGACCTAACGACAAAAATTGTGTCAACTGAGAGAGAAGAGTTCTTAACAATGGTCCTCTTAGGGCGAATTCCTGCATTCACAACTGAGTTTTGATCAGAATGTGCGGTGGACGAGCGCTTGGCCTTAGCATCTAAACCTGATTATGAGTCCAGGTTTTTATCTCGTCCTAAGCCGTGAGGGTCCTTCACAGACATTACCGGTCTTATGTTTGCATAGTCCAAAAGAATTAAATGGTTGTTATTTATTAAATCATTATCGGAATTTGGCAGGGCTTTGTTGATTTTTTGTGGCGACCGCAGTTCAGATTTACAGTTCACTTTAATCGTTGTGATTACATTGGCAGTATTGTGAAGATTTATGAAGAGACTTTCAGTGGGAACGTTTGCTTTTCACAGGAATGGATTCACGGACTAACCGAATTCTTTGGTCAATTCGAGTGGATTTAAAATGCATCAATCGAATATGTTGGTAGGTAAACTGAGAATAAAGATAAGAATAATGAAGCTTTTCATAATATTTTTTTGATACAGTGGGACTCCGTCCATAGATAACCTAAGTGGGCTCTCCAGTTCGACGTTGCTTGAATTTTCTGTTGCGCCCTCACCAGTTTGGAGCAAATTCTAAGAGCGTCGTCTGCAGTAGTAACCGCTAGACCAGGTGACTCTTATTAAAAACCTGAAAGAAGCACGAACGTCGCAATGTTACCTCGTAGAAAGACGAACGTTCAGGTTCTGAAGAATACGTCATCAGAGTCAAATGTAAATCTAAAATATCTCACGTATGTTATTCATTAAGTTACAAGTAAGTACTATGTACGTATACATACGTAGTTATTTAGAGCATTATCGTAAGAAATTACTTGAAATGAAGCGACGAAAGCAGAGTTGAATTATAATCAGATTACAGAAGCGAGAACTGGCCACTAAAATAATGTCATCAATATGGATCGAAACGTCTTCTGAGATCATTCATTTTACTTGTATTTTTTATGCCGCCATTACAAGCTTCGTGTTGTTAATTTTAACTCTTTTAACCAACAAAAGCTCTGAGAAGGAAAGTTTCGTTTTACTTTACTAAATGATTACTAATTTTATTAAATTATTAGTTATGAAAATCTTATAGTGATTAGCAGTAGTAGTAGCAGCACTTCAGTAGCGCTTCAGTAGCACTTCAGTAACTATCAGCGCTTCAGTAACTCTGACTAACTCGCACCAAAACGGAAAGGATAATTTAGTATGGACTTGGGAGAACGCGGAATCTACGCACAGGATGCTTTCCCACACAAGATCCGCTGCACATAGAAACAGGAAGCTTTAAAAAAGCAAAGCTTTTTGAACAAATCACCGAGAACAATAGTGCTTATCTTCTTGGACTGCGGCCCAAAATCATGTGTAAATCGTCGCAAGCGATTCAAATTCTGAGCAGCCACACCCACCCAAGTAATTGTTTCTATGGTTAGGTATATGAATAAGTGCACAAGTTTGCCTGCACCGCGCATTGAAGGGGTTTGTCCCATTTTCGACCATCGTCGTTCCCTATGGGACGGCTCTCCTTCAAATTTTGCACACGTATGTAACTCGATGAGAGGAACAAATTTTGCTCGAGAGAAATGTTTGAATTCTTGAAAGAAAATGAGATATCGAAAGAAAACGAAATCATCGAAAAAATTTCAAAAGCTAAAAGCACCCACAATATTAGGACTAGAAAGATGGGGCAGGTCTAATTTTATGCGTCTCAATGTGTAAAGTAATTTGATATCTGTGATTTGGGACAAATCAATTTCTCTATTAGCGAGGCTAAGTTAAGAAGAGGAGAAGTAACCACCCACTTTCAGAGGCCGACAAATCGTCAAATAAGCACTCCAGGTCAATGTACTTGGTCGTATAGATAAATAACAATGCGTGGAATCGTAAAAATAAGGATGTCGAACAAGAATATCCGGAATGTTATGATGCAAATGCTTATTAGTTACTAAAACGCAAGAAAATTTTGAAAAAAAAAATATATATACAAAGTTCCTAAGCCTTCTAATACACTTATGAATGCATATTATACAATTATACAACAGAAAAAATAGCTAAGTGCTCAAATTGCCCTACTTCTAGAAGGTCTGTAAGTTCCCCCCTCCCTCTCTCATCCGCCGTAACTCCCGTTCCAACCGTCCGATTTGTACGAAACTTCGTCACATTATTCAGTACACATTTATGAATGACATAAGCACAAAAAAACGTAAATCTTATGATTTTCGAAAAAATGATAGTTCAAATCCCTGAAATCACACGGACCCGAGATGACCCGACTTTGGGTCATGACGCACGGTAGTTGGCTCATTGTAGGGAGCGCAGGTATCGGAATTGACTTCTCCGACGCAGACCTACGTGGAGGCCCTGGGCTCCTGGTCGATAAGTTGCAATTGCTGCTGGTGTGTGTAGCTGAGTTTGACTGTCCTGTAAGTCGTATAGTTGACATTCACTGTCAAAGCAAGTCGTTCGGTTCAGATTTATTGTCGATCTATTTGAGATTCACTGGCTGCTGGCATTGGTCGTAAAATTGAGTGTTACTGCCATTATCAGCCATACACTTGACATTTACAGCTAACAAAGCTCAATTTCAAAGATCTGAAGTTCTTTTAGTTGATATTAACAAAATTTCAGCAGCCAAGATAATGACAAGTATCATTTATGTGAATGTAATATCGTGTGAATTATTTTCAAGTCAAAAATATAATAAAAACGAATTCAGTGGTTGTGCTCTTAAAATCATGAACGCCATTAAAAAAAGGCAATGGAAGCATGTAAGTAATTTTTTCAGCTATGGATATGATTACAAAACCGATTGCCTTATCCATGAAGAGCTAGTAAGCGACGAAATCAAGGTCATCAAAGTGATCCAAAATGAAAATCATCGCTCCTTCTAGCATGGTTCGTTATTTGTTAAGCGCTAAAAATTATACTCTCATGTAAAAGTAAAAGCAGCAATCAGTTTAGAGGACGAAAAGTTATTTATGACACAAACCACAGTATCTCGGTCAGTTGAAAGTTTTGAGCACTAGCAACAGAGGACGAAATCAACTTTAACCCTAAATGAACTCCTATTAAGAATTCATTACACTTCAGCTGTTTTAGTGTAGTTCTCGATTGTTACCGTTTCGCTCAGATCTAAGAAGAATATACACTCAAGTGCATGAAAGATAGATGACCGTTCAAGTAATATTTTGTTCACTTATAATGAATAAGTTGCCATTTTATGGTTAAGATAGGAACCGCGTTTGTTTCACTGTTCCCTTTACGGGGGATCAAGATTCTTACATTTGGTTTGAAAAGTGCTTGCCATGTTATAAACAGCTCGGAGGAAAAAGTATCCTCTTCCAATTTTAAAATTTTAAACTAAAAAATACTACTGCATGACTTGACGCCTTTCTATCCAACACGAGGACATACAGGTAACGCTACTAATTCGTCCGCTTTTATTTTGTTACCAAAACTAATTCGTTTGATCTTTCGCTTCACTTGAAATTTATTCGAACGTTACGCTTTCATTACATGCGCTTACATTTTTTAATTTGATTAAGTACCTAGGCTAATTAAATTACTACGGTGCATTTAATGATCACAATCTTGTACCATTAAGAGACCTTAAGTTATGAAACATAGTAATTGCTTACTTTATTAACATTTTATAAGATCTATATGTTTTCCTAAAATAATTTTGTTCCCTATGAATCCGAAAAAAGTGTCATCACGATAGAAAAAGCAAATGAACTAAATCAATTCATACGATCCGATAGTCAATTCACACGGCTGTGATGTTTGGCAGCCGTACGACTTTGCACATACACCTGTACAACAATTTTTTTCGACACACTTACTGGAATATAGATAGCATTATTATGGCGTTCACGAATTTAAATGAATGTGCAAACTTTTCTTTAACAACCTAAGTTATCCTTATTTGCTCAAAACAGCTCCATTTGCGAGTAATATCTTCTCACGTTTCATCCCTCAAGTCATTTCGGCCGATTCCTTCCCCATGTCGAAAGCACGAATTCGCCCAGAGGTATCGTTAATATTCACAGGTGATACGTGCACTTCTACTAGAACTAATGATCGTGTTGCGATGACCATTTCGTAGAACCTCACTCCAAGTGGCCCCGCGTTCCCTAGCGGTAAAAAGTGTCCTTCCACTCGATACAAGGGCGCATTTAGACAACAGAGCATTTCCGGTTGGCCAAATATACGCTTGGCAAGTACCTGAGACCCCAAACTGAGCATACATAATTCAAAACAGGCGTATGTGTCAATCTACAAAATTGCAGAGAAGTTATAGGCTGTTACTATTAACACATGTTGATTGAATCGTAAGGCGTTTTCATAAAAAAAATGGGCGAGTCATTTGGTCTGCACAACTTTCTAAATTGAATGTTCGTTCTACTCCGAGAAGATTTGAAATAAATGCGTAACGGAGGAGTTATGGAAAATTTGTAACAATATCGAAAACTTCTGACTGCGAATTATGAAGGATGAAATGGTTTGAGAGCTCTGAACTACGTGTGACTAAAACCAAATCATAAACTTGTCGACTTCGATCGTCTACTTTACATTCTTCATTTTAGTGGTACTTCATCTATATTTTATTACAAAAAATTCTGCGACAAGTTCCTAAGAAGCATTATTATACAATTAATATTATTTTTACACAATATAATAATACGTGTACTTTGATTTAGTCAAAACATTTCCTGTATACCATAAAAATTAAAAGGGTCTCATCATTTACCGCCTTTTGACGAGTTTCGTCATATGCGTTATCAGATAACACAGGTTGTAGTAGTAGTAGTGAAAGCAGCGCTTCAAAAACTCAGACTATCTCACACCGAAAGAGTAGGGACCATTTAGTATGGACTTAGGAGAACGGGGAATCTATGCACAGGGTGTGTTCCCGCACAAGATCCCCTGCGCATAGAAACAGCAAGTTAAGAAGGAAGAGGAAGAAAAGACAAATAAGAAATAGCAAAGACGGAATGAAAACGAAAAGAAGCAAAGTGGGCACGAAAGATAGAAGTCCCGAAGGCCTATCTAAAGCTGAGGTAGCCTAACAGAGCTCCCCTGGGAGCGCTAGTCCCCATAGCATAGGATAGGCACACCTAACTAACCTACATACCTCTATTGCCTAAGGCCTATCTTGTGCCCCCTGAGGAGAAACAAGTTGTTCGCAATGGAAATATTTTTGTCATAAGTTTAATTTAATTGTGGGAAAAATTATATTTTCACAGCCAATAGAATGATAAAACCGGTGATTTCTTGGCCCATAATGACATACCCTTTAGTTCAAAAATTGTCAGCTGAGCTGATCTAATATACGAGCGAGACAATTGACTAATTCTGCACTAATGGGATACTACTCGTACATCCTAGTTTCAAATATGTACTGAATTTTAAAATTAGCATTATGTATCATGAACAATCACTATATGAACAAAGTCTGAATTTTAGTCTTCAACGGCGGACAGCAAATAAAATTAACGGCTGTGGAAGAGGCGTACGAAAACACAGAATGTGTGACCCATCTTCAAATAAATCATGATATGGCAATACCTGTATAATCTAATGGAGGTTGAACGAGCACGCAAACAACAGACGTTTACAGAAAACAATTCATCACATAATACGAATCTTTCGAGAGTACATTCTAATATTGAAGATTAACACGAAATGAACACCACAGAACAGAAGCTGCACGCAAACAAGATTAAAAAAGAACCTTGTACCTATAAACTGAACAGTAAAGGAAGACTTACCTCAGCAGAACACGTCGAGACACAGGTATGAAAGAGAGGCTTAATCAAACTAAATACCTGAAGACAAATCCTGAAAGAAGATTAACAGAAATCGATTATATCGAGACACAAGTCGAGGCGAAATTCTTAAAGTGATAATTGATACAAATTGGGTACTCCGAGACAAAAGCGAGTAAAGATAAAGAACCTGAAAGCATGAAAATGAGATCCTGAAAGAATTAGCACAAAATTAATTCATCGAGACGGAACTGTAAAGGGAGGGGCAACGGGTGCTAAATAATAATCTCATTTCAGATACGTGCCCTCTCACAAGGTTAAGCTACCTTTTCATTACAGTCTCGGCGTGAACACGAGTGCTAGATTTTACTTCGTTCTTTTTTACTGCCCAGCCCTGCTGGGGCGCCAGGGAAAAGTCCCTATGTGCCGCACGCTCTCTCGCGGTTAAGCTCCAAGATTTTTTACAGAACTATTGAGATCATTTCTCGCATCTTTGAGTGTGACAGTCAAGACGATTTGGCTACGGGATAGCGAGGAAGATATTTTCGTGGCTTGCTTAGTTCGTTCTTTGTCTAACATTTCTCTTTCGGAGTAAAGAACAGTTTGACTGCAGACCGCGCTCATCTAGTGGTTGTGTTTTGAAGCTCATGAAATTGGAAATCAAATATCTTTTTCATATAACGGTTGATCAATATTTAAAAAAAACTCAATCATTTTAAAATAAAGGATAAAATAAAATTGAATAAAATAAAGAATATTTATGACATTTCTTGTAGTAAAAGCTTATGAAAATCCTGTGAATGAATCTCGAAACGTGTTCACCAATTCGCTATAATACAGTAACATAATTCAACGAAAACAGCGATCATTTAACATTGTGAAAGGACACATTTCATGCTATGAATTGGTGAATTGGTTTACTCATACCGAACGTATGATTACTAATAAGAAGTGTAATTAATTTTTGTCTTCTCAAGGTAAAATTCCGTTTTATAACACCAAAAGGGGCAGATTGCATTTTGCAGGCTTCAAAATTACTATCAAATATATTATGTGTTCAATGATTTTATCCTCCTTACCGTTTAAAACTTTATCTGTTGAAAATAAATACCAAGATAATCTCATACATGAATAATTGAACTGCTTCTCAGTGATATTTTAATAGCCATTGTATGTTATTTATTTATTCCAGGTATTGCACAGTTTTTCATTGGTTTTCTCGTTCGTCATGGAGCTGAAAAAATCGAAATTATACTGTAAAAATGAATACTTAATAGGCTTGCGTACGTTGGCACCTACGCTTATAGCATAGTACACCATAACAAACGTATACACCTACTCAACATAAAGGGTCAGTCGCTGGGAAATCATTCTCACTTGTGCCAAGTTTACCCTTTCCTGGTCGAAGAATAGAAAATATCAATTCGGGAAAAAGTTCAAGGCTTCCTAAGAGGTTGCTTTGTTTTGATAAACTTGATACGTTCATTTTAACGTATGGATCGATTTCGTGGGAATTTAACTCTCATTAAAAAACATAAAAGAAATGCAGGGAAAAACGTAATTGAGCTTCGAGTTTCCATTTTTCTTCTTACTTTCGAGCAGTACTTTGCTCATCTTCAGTAGACATTGGAAAAGATGAGATATGGTGTACATCAGTAATCGCATGACTATACAAGGGACTAGAATAGATATAAGATAAAGAGGTTCAAGGTTAGGTGTTGAACGTCTGTATATTGTATTCATTCTAGTCCCTTTTATAGTTTTGTAGACATGAGATTACTTATGTACAAAATATCTTGTATTTTCTTGTGTCTATTGAAGACGAGCAAAGTACTGCTCGAAGCTCTAGAATAAGAAGAAAAATTAAAGCTCAGAAGTATACTTTTTGCCAGCATTTATTTATTGCTGATTTTAAGTTATACTTTCTATCTAATTTTACTAATCCTGTCAGCCGAGACCTTAGTGAATTAAATCCACTGTTTTCGCGACGTAATAACACTCAAGCTGACGGTTGTTGGCGTCAAGGTTACGGTAATCAAAAAGTTCGTATTTTCGCGTAGGATATATTGTGGAGGGAAGACTAAAAAGTTGCAAGCAGAATTGTTTGCTTGCTGGATGTCATTGTTTATCTTAATTGCTCTTCTTCCTATACATCTTGTACACGGAATGATAAAAAAATCAGAAAAAGTTGTAATGAACAAAAACTTGCCTAGACTTGCCAAACTACAACACTCAGATTTCTTCAGAATTTGAGTAATATTCACACGGTCTAAATAAATACTTGTACTATGGGTTGTCTTGAACCCGTGAGTATGTACTTCCTGTAACATTAATTCTAGTTATCAATGTTTTTTAATTCTATCTTCCTCTATTTCCTGAATGTGTACTTAACAGACGGTCAGAAGTAGAGTAGCCCCAAACAAGTTTTGAAGAGCAAAGTTGAGATTGCGGGCCTGGTTTTAAGATGCATTCATGCATGGGGCGCCCAACAGGCTCCGAGGCACTGGCCTGTGGACCGCACGCGTCGCGGCACCAACGCAGAAGAGCTGACGAACTTACTCTTGTGAATTGCCACGGCGTACAGGTGAGTTTTATTCACGGAATTCTCTACAATTCCGTAAAGTTGAAACAAAGTACTCAATCACATGATCATTACTTTGAAGTCTATTGAAACGATTTCAGAAAACATAGGCCAAATTTTTCCCGTGTGTTGCTTCTACTTTCTGGTGTGTGAATTTAAATTTACATATCTGACGAGGAAGAAGAGTCAAGTTATTTTTTGCATAGTTTCGTTACTGCCTTACCGTCGTTTTATGAACCAAGATTCACGAAGTAGAGCATGAGGGAAACTAAAATCTTTTATTCAAGTTGCAAAACGCTGTAATAAATTGAATAAAGTGAACATGGCATGGCCAAAACTAAGTACCAAAACATATCGTTGAGGGTTACCATGCAAAATTATCGGTACAATTTAATTCAACGCCTCCGTAACGTGCAACAAAATTTAAAGAACCACATTTGCGTGTCCAACATTGGGTATCTTACGTATTTGAAGATGTCGCGAGGATCTGTTCGTTCCACCGAGTGAAGGTAGTTGGTATGCTCACGGTCTACCGAAATCAAGGAAATTTTTCAGGTGAAAACTAGAGCTGAATAATTAAATAGAGACGTACTCCCGTCTTGGAAATTGAAATCAATTTTTATCTAGTTCACTCTCGATACTTTAGCTGGGTAAAGGGCTCGTAAGCAGGGTAAAGGGCAGGTAAAGGGCTCGTACGTTGAAGGTTATGTCTAAAAACCGAAAAAACCTCCTTTAAAGTTGGAACAAGGTCTCCAATAAAATCCGAGTTCTTCAAAGTATAGGGAAAATTCCGGTGAATAGAATACCCGTCATACGGGTTCAAACCTTTCTAAATTGTTCAAAATATGCATTGAAATTCATAGTAAATTTATGTAAAATTTGCAATAAATTCATTTAGATTACAGCATATGAGAAGTACCCGACCACAAAAATGACAGCAAAAAATAGAATAATCGAGGGGCTGCATGGCTGAATTTGAACTCCGTCAACTTTAGACTAACATCGAATCTTGAGATAACATGCCGTCGATATCTTCAAGAAATCAAGGATCTGATACACTGACAGGCAAACGTCCAGTGAGAAAATGACATTTGAAATATATGTATGTACTTGCATATGTTTCGACAGTATCGTCTCCGAAACGTTCGAAGGTCAAAGGCATGAATTATTGCACCATTTTGTGTCCAATACAGTTTATTATACTTATTACACATTCAATCTTATACCATACGTTAAATAACTACCCCTCCTTTCCAGTAAAAAACTGAACAATTGTCTGCGCATTGTTTCGTGTAAAGTTTATTATTGCAGTCGAACATATTTTACACCTAAGTATTCAACACATCCATGGATAATCATTTTTAAATAAATCAAACCCTTAATGGTTTGAAGTAATTAGAGGCACGATATGCAGGAGTGGATTTATTTGATTTATCTGGATTTTGGGAACTGGATATGAACGAGATCGATCTCGTCCTCATGCATAACTTCGAACCAGTTCCTTGACTGCGCACTCTACAGTCTGGAAGGAGGCGCACGCAAAGCTCCCAGTTCCTCCATGTTTGCGTTTTACAAATACAGAAGGCAAATGCGAATGCACGGCACGATCGCTGTTTCGTTGAGAGTCGGCTCAAGGAAGACATCTCACTCATGTAAGCGATTTAGATTTACCTAAAAATATGGAGACGTACGTGGGCAAGTCAAGAGGACTGAAATGTAATATGGAGAAGTTCATTTTAAAAGAGTACAAAGAATAGCTTGAATTCCGATCCATGAAGTGGCTACGGAGATCATTTGGCATTTAAATGGCAGGCAGACTCGGTACACGTGCGTTGTCGCACGACATCGGCTCAAGCAAGTTTTCGGAACCTCCAACTTGAGGGGGTAAAAGTGATCAAATTTGAATTTGATTTGTCGCTCAAATATACCAAAAATATTAGAAAGCGAGTTTTATCGAAGAGAAAAGTTTAAGGCCGTTATCTAGAGCACATTATTCAGAAATTTTAATGAATATACTAGTAGGTAGAGAGAAGGGAACAACAAGCAAAGAAACTACTCATATTGGAGAGGCCGCTTCAGGTCATTGGGACAGAGCTGAGCGGACTGGTGCGCAACACGTTCCTTCCTCTCAAGCTCCGCCGTCGTCTGGGCAGACGATCCTTTGCGATACAAATCTGAAACGAGAGCACATCAGTTATTTACCGTCACTTCAGAGTAGTCGTCACTAAAGTAGAATTCTAAAAGCTGAGATCCTTCAGTTCTATTTGGTCAAATGAATTTGCCTAAATGAAACTCGAGCTTAATTTAGGAATGAGAACTAGCAACATGAAATAAATAATACTCATCAACTCAGTGTGTAAAAACAATCTA